>JBBMKE010425133.1:0-10675 GCA_037834125.1 Lippia alba | reverse complement strand
TATGGGTCCAAAGTTTGCTCCATTTGGGTTAGAAATGAGGGAGATATGGGCATTTAAAGTGGGTAGGGTCATTTAGCGGGTAGAAAGGTTATGTTTGAGTTCCGGGTTGGTTTTGAGAGTTAAACGAGGTCGGGAAGAGGCAACGAACACATATATTCATTCATAACACATAAATGCACGACATACTCGAGAATAACAGAATTCAAAAATCACGAGGCAGGGAATCGACACGCGATCACATCATACATGCACATATAATTCATACGTTCAAGTAATTCAATTAAATCACAAATTCACTTAGATCAAATAAGTCTTATTGACAATTATTTCAAGTATTATCAAGTTAAATCGCATAATTACGTAATTAAATGAAATTTAAAATGTACAATTAATGACACGTTAAACAAACACAAGCCACCGAAAGACCGGGGCGTCACAATTATAACCCAAATCAGATAGCCCCGAACCCTCCAGCGCATCTCCAAAAGCTGCCATTTGAGAGAGCGCACGATCCAAACCACCATCTTTCTTTTCATTCCTCAAAATTTCATTAAAATCGCCACTAACAAGCCATGGCAGCGAAGATTGAGAGCTGAAAGTTCTGATTAAGTTCCATGTAAGTGATCTATTTTATCTCTCGAGGCAGCTATAGAAGCTAGTAAAACGCCAATCACCATCCGGGCTGTCCCCGGTCACAATAACATCAATATTGTTTCCAGAGAAGCTTTGTAGTGAAACTCCAACGTCCCTGCGCCAAAGCAACATAAGTCCGCCCCCCTTTCTTACTGCATCAGCACCAACACCATTCATATCCAAGATACGTTCAAACTATCGATCCTTCTCTGTCTGCATTTAGTCTCAGCAAGGAAGATAATCGAGGGGTTGTAGGACCTAATAAAGCCCCAGAGGTTGTGAACTCGCCAGGGACCCCCCGAGCCCTGGCAGTTCCAGCTTAAACAACTCATTGTGATCGGCAGGGCTACTTAGCAGCCACCACTGTTGAAAGAGTAGCATCCGTCATATTCAGATTTTCAATATCTGAGTTAGAGAGGGAGGGGAAGGTTGGGTTCGGGTTAAGTTTGGTGGAGCGGCTGCTTTTGGTTTTATGGAATTTTCTGCGAAAAGGTGGTTTGCGATGATCATGTTAGAGGATACTGAGAGAAAGTGGGACATTAACGAGTTGATCAGCGAAAGAGGTAATGTCTGTGAGAGGGTAGCTAGAGTTGGTTGATTGATACGGTAGGGGTTTCTGTAAACGAGGTAAATGGTTTTCTTGGTCATCAAGTTGGGTTGAGAAGAGTTTGGGTCGTTGATTGGAATGTTGGGGACTGGTAGGTGGGGATCTCTGCCGTGAAACACCTGATAACGAAGGGGGGGTAGTAACTGGGTTGGGGTGATTTATTTAGCTGAGGAGTGTGATTGTTGGTACTAAGGAAGGTCATGGTCAGAGAAGTTTCATTTCGGGGAGTCAGAGAATTGTTATTCGGTAATGCTGATTGGGTGATGGGAGGTGGAAGGAGAGATGATTGGGGAATGAAAGAGGAGATAAGATCGTTGTTTTCTGTGAATGTCTGGTGGGGAGAGGTTTGTGAAGGAGAGACAGTAGCAGGGAAGGTAGTACTGGTTACGAGATAGAAGGGAGTGGAATTAGTGGGCTGATTAAAAGAATGGGAAGTCTGGGTCGAAGGATTTGAAGTAGCAGATTTAGAGGGTTGAGCAAAAGGGGAAACCTCATGAGAAGATGCTCTCAACCATTCGCCATACGGTAAATTTGGTGAGGGATCAATGAAATCATTTTCATAGCGCACAAGCAAAACTTGTCTACGTGATCACACACCCCACAAAGATAACAGAAGTTGTTCAATCTCTCGTACTTGAAAGTTAATCCTAAACTCATCCCATTCGGAAGTGTCAGATGCAAAAACCGAACCAGTGGCTCAGTAATGTTCACTCCTACTCTCACTTTGATATAGTCTGAAGCCGTACTGGGTCCATTATGCTGCAGCACTTCCCGAAAAATCCCAAACCTATCCCCTATCAGCTTCACCATCTCCTAATTACACCAGTTTAAAGGAAGTCCATAGATGCGGACAATGAAATCACAGCAATCCACACTCACTTTAAGAGGGTCCTCATCTTCATTCACTTGTCGCAGAACAACAGGGTACTTTTCATAGCTCCATGGGGAATTCTCCACAACCCTATTCAGATCAATTATATGATTGAAGCAGAATAAATAACAGTCCTCGCTGAGTTTGGTGATCTCCATCCCCTTTACAGGATTCATTGCTCTGATCGTTGTTGCCCAAAAGAAATCAAAACTGATGGTTCGTCGAGTGAACACCCTACCGACAAGAGATAGTGGGTAGCTCGACGTCTGGGAAGCCCCGGAATCGCTCCTAATATTCAGTGCGATCGATTACTTAGCAGTTAGAGATAGTGACTGTGTAAGGCGAACCAGTTCTCCTTCGTTGCTTTGCCGTTGCCGGCTATTATCTGAATTCGATTGCATAGTGATGAGATAATTGCTTCCCGGCTCGCAGAAACCCTAGGAAAAAAAGAAAGACAAAAAACAAAAAAAACAAGGAAAGGTGAGAGAAAGCCCAAGAAATATCACAAGATTAAGCGTAAGAGTTTGAGAACACAAGGATGTCCGGCGTCAAACGACGTGTAGGATGGTTTTCTGTCGGCGGCGAGCATAACCTCCGGTTTGCGGAGATTAGGGTTTGAAATTTTTTGGTAGGGTTACGTCTCTCATGCGAGAGGAGCACTCGAGAGAGGCAAAAAAAGAATTCTGACAAAATAATTTTTCGAAATTTTAAGTAGAGTCGCTATATATCCTGTTCTTTGTTCTAGTATGTATTTAATTATATGATGGTGCACTTTTACTTAAGCTTTTATATACTCGAATGCTAATATTTACACTAATCACAAATTTTCATACCAAAAGTTTATGGAAATTAGGTTATATATAATAACATCATACAAATACAAATCGATAAGCTTCGATGAGTTTTCTTTTTTTATTATTATCTTTTTTTTAAGAAAGCACAAAATAGTTGTTAAGCAGAAAAATATAAACAAGACTCATGTGATCATGTTAGCTATCTCATCATTAGGTATGAATATGTCCAATTGAGCATTTGGTCATGAGTAGATAATTAAATTCATACGTTCTTTTAGAGAGAATATTATTAGTATTTTATTATATAATTTTGGGTGATTTATATCTTGCTATATTTGGGATTTGTTTTGAAAACTGCTCATGAGTTGATTTTTTTTTGTTTGCTCCCCATTTTTAAAATTATTCTTCTTCACTCCCCAAATGAGAATCATAATTTTCATTTACTTCCCATTTTGTACAACACATTCAACATATTGCGAAAATATACAATATAATACGATTTAAGTACGTGATTCCTGAGTTTTTATGCGTAGTATCAAAACTCAATAATCGCGTACTTAAATCGCAATATGTCGTATGTGATGTACAAGATGAGGAGTAAACGAAAATTATGATTCTCATATGGGGAGTGAATATGAATAATTTTGAAAATTGAGAGTAAACAAAAATTTGACTCCACATTTGGGGATTTTTCGGGAATTCCCCGATTTCTAAACTTAATTACAATATAATTCATTTAGATTAAAAATTATGTTTTAGTCATTAATGAATGTTGTTTGATTATTTTATTTTATTTTTAGGGAGGCGAAAATAATCAAGTATGAAATATTCAATAGAAAGTCCGAAAAATCAACGTGAGCCGAGACTGTATTTCTAGAAAGAGTGTGAGCGACTCTATCGCATCATGCCGAATAAAAGTAAACTTAAAACTATCAAAACAATAGCATAAACTCCTAATATCAGCAACAATATTTCCAATTCGGGAGAGATCTGGATCTCCACTGTTAATTTTTCTGATCAAGTTGTAGCTATCTCCTTCAAATGACACCTTCTTCCACTCAAAGTCGAGTGCAAAACGCATTGCAACTGCAAGAGCTTCAGCAGCTGTTGGATTTGAGATGTGCTTCTTGCGGTCTGTTTGCCATCCAACACAATCTTCATTGGAGTTCCTCGCCACCACTCCAATCCCTATAGACGTAATCTCCAAAAAACAACGTGCCGTCGAAGTTCACTTTTACTCAATCACGTGCTAGCTTCTCCTAAGCGGTGGAGTGAATCGTTGGAGCAGGAGAGTCTCTGACTCCACGCGCATTACCCAATTGATTTGAGATCCATCATGAAATTTATAAAAGTACAAATATGCTCCTGAGGGTTTGTATAAGTGTCATATTAAATATTTGACTAAAATTATAAAATCATTCCTAAAATTTATAAATATAAAAAATTTATCTCTACAAATTATAAATTTAACGACACAATTTTTGAAGTCATAAATTAAATGAAAAAAATAAGAAATATTTTTAGAATAACAGAAGGAATCATAACGGACATTAGGGACCACACAGTTTTAAAAAATTAAAAATTAAAATAAAATTTTAAAATAAATAAATTATATTATAGTTAGGCATAAATACAAAATGACAAGATGTAACTATTTCTATAATTTATATTATATGATCATATTTTCATTTATGACCCTGTCCGGTCTCATGCCATGCTGACATTTCAGTTTTCACACTGAAGAGTAAGACTTTACAAGCAGGAATATTCCTTCACTGTTTTAGAGATACTTTAAGATAGTACAGCATCACTAGCTCAGCTGGGATTATAAATCATACAAACATCTTTATAACATAATCGAAGTGTGAACTTAAATAAAATATATGGAATTATTATCACGTAGTCAAAGTCTGCACCAATCATTTCACTTAGATTTATATATGCATATATGTTCACATGTGACTTACGTAAATTTGAGGCAAAAATTAATTGGATATTTCCATATTATATATGTCCGCCAAAATTAGTCAAATGACGACGAATCTTGGAATATAAAAAACTAAATTTTCTGTTCAGTCTTGGGTAAATTCTAGATATCCCATTGTCCATTAGGACTTTATGTATGTTGTCATCTGATATTAAATTGGTGTAATTATACATCTAATTTTATAAAATATTTCACTTAACCAACCTTAACGAATATTCGATTTTTTAATAAAATTCAGACTTGATTTATATGTCCAAATTAGTAGAGATCAAATTTCAAATGTAATGTTATTATATATTAAATTAAACATTACAAGAAAACAACTGAATTTCGAGAAATATTTTTTTAGGGAAATATTATCTCGGAATTCCCTTAAAAATTAGAGGGATTTTGGAGGGAATATTTCCGAGGGATTATTGAATTTCAATTGAAAAATAAATAACAATAAAATAAATGACAAGATTCCGAGGGAAAAATCCATTGGATCCCCTCGGAAAATAAAATTACTAAAAAATAGAAAGAAAATTCCGAGGAAAAAACCCATTGGAATGAATATACAAAAATAGAAAACAACATTTCGAGGGAAATATTCTCTCGAAAAGTAATTTTTGAGAAAATTCTGAGGGAATGACATTACCGATGGAATCTCGAGGGAATTCCAAGGGAATATTGAGATTTTCCCTCGAAGTTCTCTCGAAAACTATTCCCTCGGAATCAATTCCGAGGAGGCTTTTTCTGAGGGAATGATTTCCCTCCGAATTCCCTCGGAAAATGATGTTTTTCGAGAGAATCCCTCGGAATTCCCTCAAAATTCATTTTTTTCTTATAACGAAAGTTTGTAACACCAGGAACAATGGTGAATTTAAAATCAAAATTTGACAACCAATAAGTGAGGAATCACCGGTTAAAGATATCGCATGGTCAATGAAGCTTTGTAGGCGAATTTCGATGGTTTTTGGGTGGCCAGTAGGGTTAAATGGGATATGGAGTTTGTTTGTCTTGAAGAAAGGAACATGATGGTGCTAGTTTTTAACCCTTAGATGGTCGTGACGAAGGAGAAATAAATTATCAAAATTTAATTTGAACGGAATATTTTTGAAATATTTCGTTGGAATTATTTAAAATGGGTTAAGTGTTATGTTTTATAAAAGTTGGAAAACTAATCACACCAATTTAAGAATTAAAGAACAAAATATACTAAATCTCAAGGATTGAAGTATGTATGGAATTTGCCCTAATGATTCGAAGTCATTCCTACAAATATCAAAATTTTTAGATCGATTGAAAATATTAATCACACTTCGTGTTACACACTATTATTTTACATTTTTATGCGATGTGTGCGCATCATGGGTACTGCATGGTATTAATATCTAAATTAGTTAACGCTTAATATTTTATAAGATTAAAATTTCTTTATAAAAGACGCATGTCACTTAATGCAAAAAGAATCGAATAATGCATTCTTATAATAAAAAGAGAAACTATTTTACTCTATTTTCTTACGTAGAAAACTTTATAAGGGATTTCAAATTGAGTGAAAGTGGATTTTGATCAAATCAATTCCTGTGAAGATTAAATTAGTTAGCCTAATTTTCATCAGAAAAAACACTTAAGCCATTCTAAAATGGCACTTATGTCATTGTTATGGTGGAATTTTGTTGGGTCTAACGCAAGTGCACGTATCATAAACAAGTAATATAAAGAAGTAGAGTGTCGATTTCACGAGTAACTAGATAAATTTATGATTGAGTACTAAATTAATGCAATTTGATTTTATTTAGACAATCGAATTAAATGAATTAAGAACTAATTTGACTAACTAACTAACTAATCTAAGAACACAAATTATGAAATCAAGTAATTCGCATGATAATTAACTCTAAAATTATATAACCTCACATTGTCAATTTCACTCGTCGCTCTATCCTAATGAAATCATATGAATCAGTTGTTAGATTTTAATCACATATCGTTACAAGCTTCTCCCGAAGTCATATGCCGTTCTTGTTATTACAACTTCATATTCCTATGCAAGTTACTAATATACAAGAACGAGTCAAGCTCAAGTTCATATCAACCTACCTAAGGTGATTAAGTATATCCCTATCCTAATCACAATAAAGTTATTCGACTCTTGAAAATAATTGAACAAAGACTCTTATAGGTCTAACCTCTCCTAACTTATCTCTCCTGAGCTTCACTAAGAGTTAGAAATACTACTCAATTGGTGGCCAAGAAACTAAATCGAATAAGCACACAATATAAGAAACAACTGAAATTCATACTATTCAAAAGTCAAGAAACAACGAAGTTCAAATTAAACAAAGGGTTCATTCATAATCCTAAAAAATTAAATTAGTCCATAACTACTTGAATTGAAAACGAAAAACTCCATGGATAAAGTCTTCAATCTTCAACTTCTTGGCGTAAATCTCCAATCTTGTTAGCTCCGGTTAATTCTCTGTGAAATTCTATCAATGACGTGTTTTTTTTTTTTTTTGAAACCGGCAAAGCGTCGTAGGGAGATTAACGAGGACCCCACCTCATTTATTACCAACGAAGATAAGGAAATCAATACAATTATTCATGATCCACAGATCATTGAGGCTAGAAAGCCCCTGGTGCCCATGAAAAATAATAACAACCAGCTTCCTAGGAGCACCCCCGGCATTACAAAGATTCTAAATTAACCTGCCTAACAAATAGCTATGTAGCTCGGCAGGTCTATTATTGCTGGACTCGTCACCCCTCATACTATCCGCACCTCTCGGAACAAGAGTTGGTCCCTTCACGGAACGCCCAGCCATCCGGGCAGTCATGGGAAACAGTGTGTTTCTCATATGGCAACTCTTGATCTCACTCACGGCGGTAGTGTCCTCAGGGTCATCTTCGTGGTTGCTTCTATGTAGGAGAATACGGACAATATGTACAAACAACCCGTCAATTCCATAGTAAGTCTCTAGCCACATATGGAAACCATGAAGGTTACCGTGACACACTTCGTTGAACACAGTTCCTGCACTTATCTCCATAGGCTTCCCCTGCAAAAACAGAGGCTCGGCCAAGCTAAGATGAAGCGCAGTAGAGAGAATATCCAAAAGAACATTATTAACCTTATTAGTGAAACATATATACAGAGCAAAATATAAACTGTTAAGGCAAACGTGATGGTCGCTAACAGTAGCCGGGATCGTGCGCTGAGTTCTACAACCATCCTGCAGCAGACAATGCATTTCTTGACCAAGCTTACAAGCCTTGCCAAGAGTGAGTTTAGCCCCGAAATGCAGATTATTGAAATCCAAATTATTAAAATTACCCTCCAAAATATAAAACTGGAATAAAACCATGCAATTCATCTGATGCGGATATTTGGTAACTCCCATTGATCTATCCGAATAATACCACGGAGTTGGTTTGTAAGACTGTACTCCGGGTAACTCCATGTTCCTTGAGTTAAAGCACCATTTTTCGTGAGATTATCTGCAAGCATGTTACCCTCACGGTATATGTGTGTGATGGTTACTTGGATGTTTCTTGTAAGCTCCTTAAATTGCATCAGGAGTTTTTGCAACTTCCAATTTCCCGCACTTCCCCGTTGTACCATTTGGATAATGGCATTGGCGTCCAATTCTGCCCATATCCTAGTAGCACCAATTCTGATCGCCATTTCGATGCCTCGCACCAGTGCCGCCAGTTCAGCATGTGTGTTGGTGCTTATTCCTATTCCCTCACTAAGCGCCACCACCACTTTGCCATCGTTGTCTCGAATTACAGCTCCAATTCCCGCATGACCTGGGTTCCCCATCGCTGAACCATCCGTATTGAGCTTCACCAGCTCTGCCGAAGGTTTCTGCCATTTAACAAGCTTTACTCTTTTCTGTTTTGGGGGTTCTAAATTGATTCCCAGCAATCGCGCAATATTAGCGTCGCCTCTCCACCATTTATTATCCAGTTTTCCTACTTCGTGCAGGTGAGTAATGTGAAGCTTCACTCATTTTCTTCACTCCACCATTTATTTTTTAACATTTTCTTCTGCCCTTTTATTTCTTCTTATTTTTCTCAAATTTGTTAATTCACACATTAAAATTGAGGCAATGATCTATGCATAGATTGGGAAACCCGAGTACATTGTCTGCTGGATTTAGTCATCTCTGAACAGCATAATGAGATATTTATCTCACTTCTATACACTACATTAGAATATCTAGCTAAGGAAAGGATTGACTTACCGGATTTAGTGCCGTAATTCCTATAATTAGTTTGATTCTTTGAGATTGTGTTGGGTCTTATATATATCCTAGACTAGGGATTAAATGATGTAACACCAGAATTACAGGCAAGATGAATACAATACAATACAATACTTTTCTCCCAAATACCATGATCTAACATGGTATCAGAGCAGCGTTGAGATCCTAGGAACTCAGCATTAACATCATCGTTCCATACCTATCTCAGAGCCTAATCAACCAGAACCTACAACCAAACAAAATGTCAAATTCAACCAAGAACAGCTAAGAACAGAGGCAGTATCAAGAATCAAAACCGGATGTAGAATCGACTTACGCCACCATACACCGGAACAACGCCACCGGAGAGGCGAGCCAACGTCATGGTAAATGACGGAAAAGCAGGTGAGATGGAGTCGGGGAACGAAGCCGCTGCAGGCACTACCCGGAGAAATGTCGGTACAACGGCCGTGATGGTTGCCCGCTCTAACACCACCCTCATCTCCGGCAGCGCCGGCGAATCAAGTGGCAGAAGAATGGAACAAACAAAAGGGGGGAACGACGCAGGTATCGGGTTCGGGAGTTATGCCCCAAACCTTAACAACCTTTTTTTACAGTTCTTCAGAAATTGCAAATTGGCCCCCCAATGATGAGCATGTATAAAACAAACTCCTAAATTCTAAGAGATCTGGCTTTCTGATCCAATCCACATCAAATAAGGTTTCTAAATGGATTCTTGACTGTGAAGCAACTGATTCAATAACGTTTGATTTGTCTGATTTAATTGATCCAATAAACCCAATAACGATTTCTATTCAAACTACAAATGGAGATATAGCTATTGTGGAAAAAGAGGGTTCAATTTTCTCACCCCAAAACTGAAACTGAACAATTGTCTCTATATTTCTTCATTATCCTATAACTACTGTCACTGAGCCATATTACGAAGGAATTAAATTGTATGTGTAGCACCCGGCGAGTGACGCCACATCCCCCGGACTGTGAGCTTGATCCACACATGAAATGGAAAGTCCATACATGAACCAAACTCACAGCGAACGGGGACTCACTCACTCACTAGGTTAGGCGGGACTAACCCTTGAACCATTTAATCCAAAATTCTAAACAATACCAGAGTGATGAGGAAGCTTGACGCATGAACATTATAGTCCCAATGAGCCACATACTCGAATCATAAATAAATATACACAATTACCAATGGCCTTCACAGCCTCAATACACAATATGCGCCACAGGCGTCCATAAAGTAAATACAATAATTAAAAAAGAGTGTGAAATGACTCAGACTTAACCCTAGGACTCGACTTCCCACCTAGCACTCCAAACCTGCAAGAGAAAACTGAAACAAAGCCGGGTTCAGCACCACCACACATGCACTCACACTACCACACACGCACTCACACCACCACGATGCACGCACACACATATCTATTGGGAATAGTAACCTAGAAAGCTTGTATGCTTTGGGACTTTCCCTATATCACAGACAATCTTTGAATAATATACGAATGATTATAATCATAGGCGAAC
>JBBMKE010425125.1:0-10676 GCA_037834125.1 Lippia alba | reverse complement strand
TTTCTTATTCAACATTCTGGAAAGACAAAGTAATTCAATGAATAATGTACAATTTTGCTTCTACAAAATGAAAAATATACAATTTTGCATCTTAAGGCTAGATAAAAGAACATATTAATGGATTGCTATTTTTTATTCTTAAAAACATAAATAAACTGAAGGCTGGATTCCAAAAAAAAATCCTCATTTTTGATAAAGTAACTGAACATATGCATTTTAATATCTTGAAACGAGTCAGAACAATTTCAACACATCTAGACTGTCATAACTCTAAAGACTTGAGATGTGAAAAAGGTCAGAACAATATAATTTCAATAAATTTTTTCCCTCATTTTTGCTTCTCAAAAATAGATTAAAAAACTTAAACGCACAAACCACATCATGCATTCCAAATGACTTAACAACTGAAAATTTTTACTAGGGTTTTAGGAATAAAGAAAAAAATGGGAAAAAAACACAAAAATGCACAATGCACGATGCTAGGGTTTCGACGAAAGTGTTGACCAAGAATAGAAACACCAAAAAACACTAAAATCAGTTCTAATAAAGTAATATCAGAACAAAATTAGCTAAATAGAAGCGATAAGGTACTTGTAACTAAAATCCCTAAATTTTTTTGGGTGAAAATCGAATCTTTCAGTGTAGACGGGAACAACAAAAGGTCATAACAACAATACATCCTAAAATAATCTTGATACAATGACTAATAAGCCAAATATTACATAAAAGATAAGGAAGTTACATTTCATGCCGGAAAATTATGCGAATCAGTTCCGAGCTTCACTAAGATGACAAAGTCGGTCAGCGTATTCTGGTAAATGGGCTACTGGGAGCTAAAATTCAGCAAGAAATTTGGTGTAATCTACCTCAGAGATGATTTGTCTCTTGGAATCGTTTGCCATGTTTAGGGTTTTTGGCATCTCTCTCTTCACTAATATGACGCTATATTGGACTTGGGAAATAAAGAACCTCTTTTGCCTTTGCTTATTGTTCTGGAAATGTCTGAAGGGTACAAATGAGATTTCAAATTTTAATTTTTTTGGCCTTTTCGTTTGAGAATTTTTAACGGAAAAATTGAGGGCGTAACGGGAAATTGAAAATAAAATTAATGGAACCCTACGTTTTGGGGGTTGTGTAATTAAAATTTTTTAGAGAGGTGATGTCTATAATTAAATCTAATTGTGGTACACGAACTTTAATTACCCTATTTAATGTGGGTGTTAGGTGTAATTAACCCTAAAAATAATTATAATATGAAATTAAATAAAAATATTTTCCTCTAATTTCGATTATCCACCAATATACACTAAGTGTGCGTGGATGAATGGAACACGAAACATATAATCGAAGCAGACAATCTAGAACACGAAATGAAACATGTAATCAAAATAGAAAGTTTAATGTGAAAGCTCCCACGCCATCAATCACTTTTTGACTTTCGAGTGTTGAAGCAGAAAATCTAATGTCAAGCTCCCACGCTAACAATCACTTGTGAGTTTGAGACTTCCATTGATCAATGATCATCACCGAAACTTCGACATAATCAAATAGAATGTCAATATTGTTGACGTAAATATAGAAAATATTCGATCAGATACAACTTCTAAATTTTAAGAAAGTAATAAAGTATCAACCTTTTTAGATTTGCATATATAAGCTCAAGAAGTAAAGTTCTCTCGGAGTATCAACCTTTTTAGAGAATCTCTCCCAAATTAAATTCGTGAATTACTAGAAATTCATAATCCACAGACCCTGCACAAACACAAAAGGGTGGTTGATAGACTTTTATACTTGAATTATGTAGTACAACAACTCAATCAGTATTTAAATCAACATACTGAAACACATTGGAACCCAACTGCTCATGTTATAAGATACCTTGACGGGAGTCCTTCAGCAAACTTGCACTTTCTGGTACAAAATACTTGTCTATTTCTGCATGTCTGCGATGCAGATTTGGCAACTTTTCACATCTCAAAAACGTCCACTACTGCAAAAAAAGAAAGAAAAGAAAAGAAATAAACGCCAATTACTGGTCAATTCTCTCTTTTCCTAAAATAACTATTCTGTGCATTTCTTCCTCTCTTCCCTCACACTCGCACACCAAAACGCACGCACTATGCAACATCTTCACCTTTCTTGGATATGCACTTTCCACCTCCTTTGCTTGGGATGAGCTGCTCAAGTTGATTCCTGGTCTTGTTGCCACTGGCTTTAATTAGTAACAAGGAAAATTTTAACCAGACTCGACTCCTCCGAAACCAAATAGTACAGTAAACGACCAACGATGATAATGTTTGAAGTTTCAACGGTGTTTCACTTACCTCGGTTTTGTAAGCAATCTCCATAATTCTAGAAAATGAAATATTTTTCAATCAAACGAAGTAAACGTACCATCACCTCATTAATTTCTTCATTTTCTATTTCTCCTTTCTCTTGAAAACTTCAGCATCTTTTGTTTGAGAGGAAGTCGATTCCTGATCATAATGATATACTTAATTTAATTAACTCATAGTGTCAGTTTAGCCATCAAAAGAGTATAAAAGGTCAATATACATATACATAAAATATATATCTCCAAATTTTCGAAAATTAAACCATTTTTGGTTTTTATCAAGAGAGCAGGTTGAACTATCTCAATTGTGCTTGGAAATGTAAACTGTTCCAATCTCAGCAACTCCCAGAAAATATAAAATATTTTTTTTAATCAATCAAATAAAAGGAACTTCACCTCAAATCTCCCATTTTTTCCCCTTCTTTCTTCTTGTAGCGCATTGAAGTGTTGTTGTATTACACTATTCAAGTCTCCAGCGTAATGTTTAAGATCCATGCGGAAATGTTTCAAGTTTGGTGCAGATACGGACCCCATGCTTGAGAATTGTTTGAACAATGGGCACTCAGAAATATGAACTGATCCCAATGAAGGTAGCCGAAGATCACATCTCCAGTTGCAAAAATTCTCTAACTTCGGTAGACCGCTGAGATCGAAATCTAGCAAACTAGGGAATAGTACTTTATGAGGTTTTTGAAGCAACATTGTCTCATCATCCTCAATCACTTTTACCATCTCCTTGCATTCCCGGATCCCCAATTTCTTGAGATTGACAAGATTTTCGGCTATTGAAGATGAAAATAAGCTCTTTATGTCTTTACAATTGGTAAATACTAACACTTCAAGTTGATTGAAGAAACCATGTGAAATTCGGTCACACCATATATTGCTTTTATCATCAATTCCAATGTAAATATTCTTTAAGTTACCAAATGAAACCTGCATATAAATGATACACTCAATATTAGTATTAATACATTGACTGCATAAAGGAACTGTTAAAAACCACCCATAAAAGATTTAAAAAAAAAAAAGAAAGAAAGAAAAAAGAACACTTGGATTGTGTTTGGATCCATCGAATTAATTGTTGAATGAATATTCATATCAATGAATTTAAATTATTAAACTCTTGATCAAGCAATTACGTTAATAAGTTTTGCTGTACTTCAAATCCATCAAAGATTAATATCCTTCTAACTATTATTTTTGGATAGCTTTTGAAGACGATGAGATTTTGAAAGAGAAAAAAAAAATGACACATAATATGGAATCATGGATAAATACTGTTGCACTTGACACGTATAAATAATAACTTCCCTAATACGAAAAATTTACCAAGATATTATATTATAGAGATATAATAGTAAAGAAAAGAATGAAAAGGCTTAATTAGTTCTGGATATTTGCCAAGTTAGCACATGCAGTTTCTGTATGTAAATAATAGAATATTGAAAAGACAGACGTACCTTTTGACTGCAAAACAAATGAAAAGTGTCATCATCATGGCCGTCTTCTGAAATTTGATTATTTTTGTTGGATGAGAGGAGATTGAAGAGCTTGGGACAATGATTGATATTCATGTCCTCCAGCACCGGAAATTCAATGGTTTCGATTCCCTTAACAAAAGCTGTGAGACTTCCCAAAGAATCGAGTTTCAGTGTTGACAATTTTGGGAACTTAATAGTACGACATTGATTTCCTTCGTTTTCGTTCTCTTCGTTTAAGTACACTTGTTCCATCATCTCACAATATGTAATTTCAAGCCTTGCAAGCTGTAAATGAATATTCATTGGCATTGTGGATAAGAAGAGGCTATCTAGCTTATGACATCCTTTGATATAGATATTCGAAAGATTGCTGAATGAACCATTCACACTTGGAGATTTCCACAACTGTGTCATTGTTGGCAAGTTAGAAAGTGTTTGTATCTTTAGATTCCTGAAAGAATTAGATGCCTCTGTGATTGGGGAGTTCCATAAAACTTCTAATTTGTCAAGTCCATCAAGGCATAGGTACCTCAACATAGGAATATGAACCTGCAAATAGTTAAGTATATTATATATATGGTAATTACAAAAAAAACCTGATCTATGTTTGAACTACTAGACTGTGGCAGCATTTGATTCTTAAAGTACAAAAAGTGTTCCGTACGGAAAATGCTCCTGTCATTAATTAAATTAAAATATTGTAAGAAAAAGATGTAGACATACCCTTTGGATGCAAAGCAAATCATCGACGCTGCGGGCCGTCGAATTTTGGCTAATTCCATTAGAAGTTGTGAATGAGAAGAGACAATGTAGGTTGTTGCAGTTTCGAATCGTAATATCACGAAGTTTGTCGAGTGAAACAATATTCCTGTTTGGCCTCTTGCACAAATGCTTTAGAGCTGGCAAATCAACAAGCTTTAACCATGCTAGATTTCGCAAAGAATTAGACTGGTCTGAAACTGCGCCATCATATAACTCCTCTAAGTTGGGAAGATTAAGCAGATGAATACCCTCCAACATGGGAAAAAGATCATATTTACTCCAATCATCAATTGATGCTGTTGTTGAATTCACCACCTCCTTCACAGTTGAACAATCATGAAATATCAATAATTTCTTGCCGTGAGCTTGTGGTAGATCTAAAGGGATGGAATCTGCACTTAATTGTAAGACATCCGCATTACTTAGAAATCGCCGAACCCAACTTGCCAAATTAATTTCTCTCGGAAATTCCAGACGAATATATTTCTCATGACGTGTGACGGGGTGCCAGTAATATCCACTAAAAGTTATGTCATATTTTACTATATTTGTAGAAAAACATATCTCTTCTGCTGCTAAATTAAAATCTTCTATTTGAATCTCCAAGCAGGTCAGTTTAGACAAATTTTCAAACTCATTGAGGCACACATTTCTTCTCTCTTGTCCTTGAACCTCTGCCACTGCTGCTGCTAATTCCCACCTGCGGAAGCTGAATAACATATTGAACTCCTCGAGTTCTACCAAATTAGATATGACTCCCGGAGGGATTTTTTTAAGACTTACACAGTGTGAGAAATTAAATATCTTGAGCTGCTTTAGTTTTCCTATCTCGACAGGCAACTCCTCAATCCCATCACAACCATAACAATACAGAATCTCCAAACTCAGTAGCTCTCCAATAACAAAAAAAGACTTCAAACTGCAACGCTTTAAATGCAAAGTTCGGAGATTCTTTTGCACTTCAATTTCCAGTGATCGTAAGTCCAACGAAATCCAATTGAAGGACATCACATTTAACTCTTTCATTTCTTCAAATAAACAAAAATCCTTGATTTCAAATCTTCTTCTCCTGGTATGCATCCTTAAGAGGCTACTTGTTTTTCTTAAAGACACTGAAACCCATTGATATGCATACTCCGACTGCATTGAGTTAAATTTGACATCAAAAATTCCTTCATTTGCCTCTTTTGAAGCAATGTAAATGGCGACATCACGGACAACATCATGCATTCGTACATGGTGCTCGTCTCTTCCATTAAGTAGCAAGAAACGATTTTTAAGCTTGTCGACTATTGTGAACACTCTCTTTCGTACTTGTTCCAAAGTTCCATCAGACGTGTTAGTGAAGTTGGCCAAATTAGGAAACATATGTAAGCCCATACAATAGAAAGTTAGTTCCTCGAGGCTAATTTCATCATCCTCAGGAAATAGACTGCAGAGCAAGAACACCGATTTTGCATGCCTATTTTCTAAGTATGTATAACTTAGCTTCAAGGGATTATAAACGTCTTTAATAACATATGACGTCTTCTGGGTTGGAAAATTTTAATTGTTGCAGTGCATCTTCCCAAATAGTGATGGTTGTTTGACCTTTTAATGCACCACCAATTGTGATGAGGGCGATTGGAAGATATTTGCACTCTCTTGCAACTTTTTCTGCTGTAGAAAGCAAATTTGGGTCATCAACACAAGGCCCAGCTTTTTCTCTAAAGAGAAACCATGCTTCTGTTTGAGACAAGATTTCCAATCCCCAAATTTTTTGAGCATCCATTTTTCCCAACACGTCCTTATTTCGAGATGTTAAAAGGGTCGTGCATTGCTCATTTCCACAAGGAATTCCCGAATCCTCAATTTATGTTGTAAATATAACTTGTATAACATGTTTCGCCTCCCAAAATTGTTGGAAGTAACACCCATGTGAGCAGATGAGATCTGCAATGGAGGATGTGATATTTGAAAGCAATAATATACAAAAATACTGAGACTCTTAAGGTAAAGTAAATACTTACACGTGCTCAAATGCTTGGAAAGCTGATATCAACGGTCTTCAAAGCACTACAAAACTTGGATATACTGATCTCAGATGCTAAATGGCACTACAATACATACCGAGAAGATTATCAACTATCAATTCCTTTTCCAGGTAACCGGAGAGAAGATTATGAGTTAGAATTTACATGACATATTGGCAGACAAGATGAGGCGCATTAGCCATTCTTTTAAGTACAATAATGATGATCTTTCTTTAATTTTATTGAAAGATTCTTAATACAAACACCATTAAAGTTCAAAAAGTTGATAACATAGATTATAAAAATCATATAAATGACCAAAGACCTCTCTATCAAATAGAAAAATGAAAAATGACCAAGACTTCAATAATGCAGCTAGCCAGCAATTAATTATAATCCCTTTTTTGGTACTAAATTATTTTTCTATTAGGTAGCATTTACTTTGCGTGTTTGCAATCTACCAAAACCAGCTTTATGTACAGTAAAAGAACTGGTTATGGTTATCTGTTATAAGCTCTTTTTCCAGGTTTACCCCTTACCTCGATTTTGTGTTTGACGGCTACTGACTCACTATTTTCTAGGATGTTTAGTGGAATGTAATATATGAAATCATTCTCGTCTACTTGGTTAAAAGTACTCTAGTGTATGTAAAAACTGTAAAAAAACATAATTCGGAAGACACTTGAAAATGGGAATTGTGCATTATGAAGTTGAACTGAACAGACAATCACAGACCACCCTTTTTCTTTTTTGGTAAGCATCATATGGATCATTGCAAGCAAGATATGAAATCAGGTCTCTATGGCATGTTAATCAACTAGTAATGTTTTAAAACTCCAATCTCCCACTTACATATTAGCTTGATTTTTAATACCAGAGAAACTCGTTCCAATGCCATTCCCAACATTAAAATAAGCAGGAACCAAAATATGACATAAGAATTAGACATTAATAATCAGGCCAATCACATAACATTTATCGACGTCCACGAGAAACAACTAGACAGAGAGCTCAAATTCACAATTTCAAGGAGTTTCTATGCAACTCTAGAATACAAAAAGATTGGAGTCAGCAAAAGAGGGCCTGTAATCTTAGAGGAGAGCTGCACAAAAATACTAAGTTAAATAGTTCAAAACGACGCCAATGCACATTACCTTTTTACCAAGCAGCTCCCTCGAGTGTGAGATAGACAGGACCACACTTTTCCTCCTGCGGTAGCTCGAAGAAGATGTCTAGCTGATCCTGTTGTTTTCCAAGTACCCTTGTGGCACTGACGCGCTCGGCCCTCATTAGAGTTAGGGTATGGCCTTAATAGAGTCATAATTTTTTTTCCTATTAGCAGCAGCTAGTACATCAACTCTTGTGTGAATTTCAGTTCGCAATGCATCAGCAACATCTCTCAATACTTCTGTCACGTCACCCCACATCTCCCCAATCATATCAACTAGATCCACCCCATCAGCCCCTTTACGTTTTCCATTAATTGGACTAACATTGATGTTTTCTATGTTTTCCAGCTGCACCATTGAAGTCGAATGCACCGTTGCCAGTAGCACCATCCTTGCCGTACATCTCCACCCTAGTTTCGTTGTAAGGAAAATGTTTCTCCCGGACATAGGCCATACCGGGACAGTACTGTGCAGAGATCAAACATCAAAGTTCCAATTACAACAAACAGGGTGTATCATGATCAACACGGAAAAATATGGACAGCAAAATGTAAGAAATTCATTCATATACCTTTATTAGATTTTCCAAATGTTTAGATTCAGCCTGTACAGTGACAGAACTTGACGCATCTCCCTATAAGTCTTCTTCCACGTCCCATATTTGGATAAAATGTGTGGATCACCGGGCATTGCTAACTTCATGCGTGCTTCTAGGTGGGGTACGAAACCAAATCTGAATCCATTTGGAGTCTTCCAATCGCTCACTATAATGTCCTTTAAGGCATTCAACAATATTCTCTCCTTTAACAACGACCATGAATGCCTAGATGTGCCCTTCTTCACCCCACTAGCTTCGCATCCGAATGTAGTACTGGATGACTGCATTTGAGATGGAATCGTCTGCAAATAAACAGACTATATCAGCATGCCAATATCTCACTAAATATGTCAACTCAGCCATTGAAATCAAGATTTAAACAATGGCTCGTCAATAGAGTCACACGCTAACAATCAAACTTCAATAGTCGAGATAACAAACATGTCAAACCATACAAACTCTAATTATACGTGTCATCTACTGGACAATGAAAAAGCCACTAACATTCAAATTGATTTTATTAGGATTCATCATCAATTTTTCCCCTCTTTCTTTTTATGAAGGATATCATGACAACAGTGTGCATGAGTAACCGAAGAAGAAAGAAACGCAGCAATTCAATGACTAGAGAGCCTTCCTAGGATCCATAAGTTATGCAAATCAATAATACAACCACCACAACATCACAATGAGGTTCGCCAACCATACAAGAAACAGAGTATGGAAAACTAAAACCATATAGTTAACCGATTCACAATTAAACAGAATACGTAACCTTTGGGCTGGCGATTTTGGGAAGTAGGCTTGTATCAACAATATGTCAGCCCTCTTCGAATTTGCAACCAAGAAAATTGGTTAAAAAACAAGAAATTCGTGGGTCAAATGCGATCGCAACATCACCGGTAAAAAATTAACATCAATAGAGCATTACTTGAGTAGTTGAGTTGGAGCATTACTTTTCACACTCACCAGTGTGTTCGTGTTAAGGCGAATCAGTAATGGAAGATATATGTATGTCACAATTAGGAAAATGGACAAAAATTAACCAATCTGGAAAATTGAATTAACCTGGTTTTAAAAATGAAACAAATAAAGCGTCATTTGGAATGAAAAATTGCTGAGATTTCTATTAGCGGCGATAAAATTTTCTCCCCTAACATTTGGGGTATTTGCACTTTACCCCAACCTTAGTGTAAGTAATACAGGACTCTTGATGTTTGTTTGTAACCAAGTGACCAACTCAATTCGCTGCCTGGACACTTTTCAATGGAGTATTTGGGAATAAATTTAAAAGGTTATGTACTATTTATACCAAATCGTGAAAGTTTGGAGGATAAAATGCAAATACCCCAAATATACAAATTTTAATTAATATATATATATAACCAAAATCAAATATGTGTAATTTATAATGAGATCATGTTTATTTAAATTGAAAAGTAAATCTTAGTTATAAACGAAATCAAAGAAAGTCACAAATTCACAATCAACCTTTATTCTAGCTGCAGTTATTTCTAACCAAAATCCCACTTGATCTAACTCCAATTGATGAACGACCAGATCCTGTAAACAAATATGGTATATATGCATTAAAGTTGCCAAATATGGAACACTCTGGATGAATTGTTTCAGATCCCATCTTTACCGAGATGACGACATTCTGGGAAAATTGCTCGACTAATTCATGCCAAAGAATACATTACTGAGGAACACGCCTGATTTGTGCTGTTTATGAGTTAAGTCTCTTAGTTACCTGACACATTCATGTTTTAGGAGGCCATTCATGGATTCTCTTGTTAGCAAATTTCTATGTATTGGATCATTTTGTGAATCTATCTCGTTGTTTATGGAATTTCAATTAGATCTCCTCGATATTTACTGCATCAGCTAAGCTGTTTAAAGTGTTCAAAAGCTTTAACTATTTTCTAATAGAATTCAGCTAGTTATCATTTCATTGCCGCCCTAACCCGAAACAGAGTTTAGATCTCATATTCCACTTTTATATTTTATATTTTATTTTATTTATATATAGACATACCAACGTATATATTTGTAGAGATGAAATTAGGAGAGAGAAATAATTGATATATGAAATTAAATAAAAATACCTTCCTCTAATCTCAACCACCTATTAATATACACTAAGCTATTGTGTAGGTGAACCAAACTAGATGAAACATATAATCCAAACACAAAATCAAATAGAATGTCAATACGACTTCTAAATTTTAACGTCTCAAACCTTTTTAGATTTGCATACATAGGATCAAGAAATAAAGTTTTCTCCCAAATTCTGTGTTCCTTGAAAATCATAAT
>JBBMKE010425117.1:0-10676 GCA_037834125.1 Lippia alba | reverse complement strand
ACTAGCGTATCGTCCGTGCTATGTACGGTATTGATACTAGTATAATTTATAATATTATATGTGAATCTTTGTAAGTTAGAATAATTTGAAAAAAAATAACTTAATCATAGACAATGAAAAATATTTTATTTCATAAATAATTTTTATAAATAATAAAAAAAATTGCTCGTGAAATATTTCTTTATTGTAGTTTTATTTAAGTATTAAGTAGAAAAATTATAAAAAAATAATTTTAGAAAGAATATATAATTATCATCCAAAATAATAATAATAATAATAATATATTATCATTATTATTATTAAGTATTCAATTTATTGATTATTAAGAACTTAGTATATGTTTATATTTATTATTAAATGTTCGCTAATGAGGTTATTTTAGTTTTAAAAATTTAGAATATTGAACTGCAATTCGATTTCTTAACGAGGTTATTGAAGTTTGAAATCCTTAACGAGATTGAGAAAATTTAAAAAAATTTCTAGATTTTTGACTCAATATCTAAGGTATGAGTTATTTTTTTTTTTGTATAAATTATCATATTTGATATTTTAATTTAATTTTTTAATGAGTCTGACAAAATTTAAAATCTCTGACAACGTTAACGAAGTTTGAAAGGGTTTCTAGATTTTTGGTTCAATCTCATAAGTTACGATTTTTTTACGAAAATTAATCCAAAGTTTAATTGTATTAATTTAATCTTTTTTTTTTGAATTATTTAATTTTAAAATCTCAAGTTGCAATCCGATTCATTGACAAGATCAACAAAGTTTAGAATTCTTGTCGGGGCTAAAAAGATTTTCGCGATTCCTGGCTTAATTTCTCATATATTTGAAAAGGAAGTGATAGTTATACAATTTCCAACTTTCATTTTATATTATTATTATTAATAATAGTATTATTATTATTATCAGAATGATAATTATATATTGTTTATGAAATTATTTTTCTTTTACAACATCTCTATTTATTACTTAAATAAAACTATAATAAAGAAATACTTTTACGACAATTTATTTATTATTTATAAAAAAAAATATATTATATAAAATATTTTGCATTGTATATGATTTAATTATTTATTTTATATTATTTCGGTTTACAAGATTTATTCGTAATATTATAAGTTAAGAAAAATATTATAAATAATATTGCCATCAGAATCGTACATTGCCTGGGACATATGCTAATTTGTAAGTTATATTGTAATTAATACCAAGCATTGCACAAGATATATTCTTCTTGTCTATATATAACGAAGGAAGTCGTACATAAAGACAAACCAACTGGATTCGAGGAGATAGATGACAAATTAGTTTCAAATGCCTCTTCAGTAATATTCTAAATAAAGCCAAGTATTCATTCGATCCAAATGGCACTTCGTCAATATTCTAATTACGGCTAAATAATTGACTTAAGTGTAGCAAATTTTATAGTTATTAAAATATTATAAAATTCATATGTTATTGGCAAAACCAAAATATATATATATAAGAATATACTATGCTGTTTAACTACTTAAAAAAAGAATTGTTAATTAACTTGGACAATTTATTATTGTAGTAAACAAATTGAATTGGGTATTTAACAAAATTTTAATATGGTCATATTAAATCAAACTAGATAATAAAACCATGAAAGTAAATATTTTCTAAATTATTTATATAACTCCATTAATTGGCTCCTTGATTTTCTCGATTAATACATTTATTCAAATTTTTATTTAAGTCAAATCTTTCCTAATATGTATTACTTTCTCTTTTAAAATCATCTTTTCTACAAGAAATTTTTAAAACATAAATTGTGCTACCACTTTCGTAAATAAATTGTTCAAGTTTTATTTATTTTTCTTATAATTTTTGTGTTCAGATTGATTTTTTTTTCATATAAAATGCCCCATTAATTTGTATATTAATATGAAAATCTAGCTGAAATTAAGTAAAGACTCAAACACTCCCTTCATATTTGTAAATTAGGTTGACGAAGTATGTTAAATCTTTTTGCTATTTACTCATAAATCCATTAATAAGTGTTTTTCATCAATTTCAATTGTTCGCGGAATTCATATTTTAATTGTTATTCACTTATAATTTATCCACTCATGCCTGATAATATAATTTGAATCCATTTAAACAATGTTTGAGTTCGAACTTTGTGAATGTAAGAAATTATATTGGGAGATGTTTCCATAAAAAGCGCCTTCAATATCCCGGGAGATTAGTCTTTCTCTCAATTGGATAGAGGAAACTTAGAGACATAAAAAAAAAATCTAATTAAAGCCAAATACTCCTATGGAGATTCAAAAATCGACGGGAATAAATGAAATAAAATACAAATTTGTAATATATATATATATATATACCTGAAAATTATAATGATAATTATGACGACAATAATTAACCAAGAAAATATGAATTATTCGAAGTATTAGTTGGGTTCGGCATTCACTGGGTCCTTGCATCTAAAAAATAGGTATTGAAGTGTGCTGCATGTGGTGAGTTAAGAAAAATACAAAAGGAAAGAGAGTTTGTCTTTCCCAGTCATTATTTTAAAGAAAATATTAGTTATTCCAAGTATTAGCTGGGCATTGAAAGTGTGTCATTAGTTTAAAGAAAATGAACATGTCAAGCCCGCCACTTATGGGCGTACAGATTGATTTTTAAAAGAATAGTTTATTTATCTTTGGTATAACAACCATTATGTAGTCTCCTATTACTTTCATTACTTTCGTATTTTCATTTCAACCTTGGGACCAAAGAAATTATGTAGTCTCCTATAACCGTAGTGTGCAATCCCGGTTTGGGTGGATCATATATGACGAGTCATGTGATGGAAAATTCTGATCTAATGTTAAAATTTTTAAAATTTTACAAGGCTTAAGCAACTATCACCTAATCAATTAGTTTTTACGTTGAGTTACGTTGTCTAACACACATACACATACACACATATATATATATATATATAAGGGGCAACCAACACGGCTAAAATACATCAACTCAGAGGCAATAATGTCCGAAACAGAAGAGGAAAGTCAAACCAACGCAGATCGAAACTACATAATATGTTTTAACCGTATAAGTAATTTTTTAAAGGAGTAAAAAGTAATTTAAAAAAAAAAGATAAAAAGTAACTTGTTTTTAACGGTCAAACGTTATGTTGGACGGAAATGAATCAATGGGATCTAAATTAAGACAAATACCACTTTATGAGACTAAAAGTGAGACATTGCCCATTTTTGGAACGAAACCTGTATATGGCTCACTTTACAGGATGATTTTACAAATTTTCTCCAGATGTAAATTATCCTAAAAAATTTGATATTTTAAATAAAAAAATTTGGAAAAGATGGGTATATTAATTGGCGTCTTTTTAGGAGTGCTCACGTCAGTATTTTTTTATTTATATTTTTTTTATTAAAATTTGTGAAAGATGAGTATTTTATTTATTTATAAAAATTGGGTGCTGCAGATTTGATCGTTTACGTTGGAATTTTCCCTCTAAAATGTATATTATGTGGAATTTTAAGTTTATTTTAATTGGTGAAAGAATAACTTTTTTTTGGTACATCAGTACACCTAAAACTAAGATTCCATCTCAGGTTATATGATGCTATTTGACATGTCTATGGTGGTATTGCCATGTACGCAAGAACAAGCCACGTTCGCTTTCTAGTCGGATTTTCGACGGGTTTTCAATGAAATTTTGCATTAAATTGTAATTTTTTGACAGATATGTGTTAATTTTCTCATCGGAAAACTTAAAGCACCAAATTTGATGAATGCGTGGAGTTGGTATACTATTTATTCAATTTTTCTTAATTTTTCATTTGAATTATAATGTTTCGCTCATCCGATCGTACATGTATGATGTCACGAGTGAGTTTAATTAGATAATTATTTAATTTAATTATATCTATATTTTATTTAATTGTTTCAGTTGTTTGTAGTTCTGTGACTAATTCTCGAATTATATGAATATTCATGATATTTTATAAACTATATGACAGTTACATGACCTTTGTGAAATGACATGCTTTACGTATTTAAGTGTCCTTAATTGCAATTTTTACAAAGTATTGGAATATTTAAATTGAAAATGAGATTTGGAATAATTTGGCATTTGAATTTGGTCTGAAATCGTGTCACCTCAGTAAGATTTTGGGATTTTTCAATTTTGGGTTGAAATAGGACTAAGATTGTAAAAAAAATAAAAAAAAAAATTTACAGGACAAAAGTGAAAACACGATATCAAAAAGGAACGACGTACAAAAAAATGTAAAGAACAAGACGATTTTTACAATTTTAACTATTTAAAAACTTAACTTTTGAAACATATATATTTCGTATTCATAATTAATATTAGAAGTATGTCATAATGATATATTCTTCTGCGGTATTAATATTAGAAAACTAATAATTTACATCAATGATGAAATACGTTATAACTAGTGTATGCCTCGTGCAATGCACGGTTTTAATAACAATATAATTTATAATATTATGTATTTTTTTAACTTATAATAATACAAATGAATCTTATAAACTAAAATAATTTAAAATAAATAACTAAATCATATACAATGCAAAATATTCTATATAATACATATTTTTTATAAATAATAAATAAATTGTCGCTAAAGTATTTCTTTATTATAAGTTTATTTGAGTATTAAATAGAGACATTGTAAAAGAAAATTAATTTTAAAAAATATAATTGTCATCTAGTCCTAAATAATAATAATAATAATAATAATAATAATAATAATAATATAAAATAAAAGTTTGAAATTGTATAAATATCACATCCTTTTTAAATATATGATAATTTACAAATTAAAAAAAACTCGTACCTTAAGAGATTAAGCACAGAATTGCGAAAATCTTTTTAGCTTTGGCAAGGATTTCAAACTTTGTTAATCTCGCCAATGAATTGGATTGCAACTTGATATTCTAAAATTAAGTAATTCAAAAAATAAGATTTAATTAATACAGTTAAACTTTGTATTAATTTTCCAAAAAAAAAACACTTGTACCTTATGAGATTAAGCAAAAAATCTCGAAACTCTTTCAAACTTAATTCGTTGAATCTCAAATATGATAATTTATAAAAATAAAAATAACTCATATCTTAAGATATTGAGTAAAAAATCTCGAAAAAATTTTAAACTTTCTCAGTCTTGTTAAGGATTTCAAACTTCAATAACCTCGTTAAGAAATTAAATTGCAGTTTGATATTCTAAAAGTTTCAAAGTCAAATAACCTCATTAGCGAACATGTAATAACAAATATAAACATATAATAAGTTCTTAATAATCAATGAATTGAAATATTCAATAGTAGAACTTTGAAAATGTAAATGTAATACTCGAATAGCATTATAGATATTAATGATAAATATTTTAAGTCAAACAGATTAATAAATATCAAATTAAGTATAAAAATTAATTATTTGTGACCAAATTTATATAATGTAAAATAAAATTTTAAGAAACAAAATAAAGAAGAAAATAAATATATAGTCAATACTAAAAGTTCGTTAAAATTTGAACTTTGTGAAAAGATATTTTCATTAAATTGAAAAATACAAAATTAGTTCATACTAAAAATATATACAAAATTAAAAGACGGAGTAAAATGAAATAAATAAAAATAATAATAAATAAGCCAATTATATGTGAAGAAACAATTAATTGAATTATTTTAATAGAAAATATTATAAAGATTAAACAAACCACTTAAATATAATGGTTAAAGTAGTGATTGTGTTCGTGAAAAAATTAAAATTAATAGAATATTTTCAATTTTCTTAAGGTCATTGGTGGCTATGTTATTTGCTCTCATGTACCTAAATATATAATGAATAATTAGGATAAATAAAAATAATTTATATCTCATAAAAAATAATAATGAAACCATATAAAGATTTGTTATTGAACTACCACTAATAATCTTTTTAAATATAAAATAATTTAAAATTCTAAAAATTCATCATTTAGAAAGAAAAAGAATACAAATAAAAAGTATATTATAAATCTTGTCAAAATAATTAATTTTCTTAGTTACTATTTATTTTCATAATAAAATCATATACAAAATAAAGATAAGTCAATAACTTTTTTTTATTTAATTAAAAATCTACAAAAAAAAAAAGAAGAAACACACAAAATATCATTCAGTCAAACTTACCAAAGAAAATTATTTTCCTTAATTACTACTTATTTTCATAACAAAATATAGATAAGCCAATCACATTTTTTATATCTAATTAAAAACTTCAAAAAAACTACAAAATTCCACATCATCGAGAGTTGAAAAGTCAAACATCGTTATCAAATATATAATAGTATCAAAAATAAAAAAAACTCGTACATTAAGAGATTAAGCTCAGAATTGCGAAAATCTTTTTAGCTCCGGCAAGGATTTCAAACTTTGTTAATCTCGTCAATGAATCGGATTGCAACTTGATATTCTAAAATTAAATAATTCGAAAAATAAGATTTAATTGATACAATTAAACTTTGTATTAATTTTTAAAAAAAAAAACTCGTACCTTATTAGATTGAGCCAAAAATTTCGAAACTCTTTCAAACTTGATTCTTTGAATCTCAAATATGATAATTTATAAAAACAAAAATAACTTGTACCTTAAGATATTGAGTCAAAAATCTTGAAATTTTTTTAAACTTTCTCAGTCTGGTTAAGGATTTCAAACTTCAATAACCTCGTTAAAAATTAAAATTGCAGTTCGATATTCTAAAATTTTCAAACGAAAATAACCTCATTAGCGAACATGTAATAACAAATATAAACATATGCCAAGTCCTTAATAATCAATAAATTGAATAGCAGAACTTTGAAAATGTAAATGTAATGCTCGAATAACATTATAGATATTAATGATAAATAGTTTGAGTCAAACAAATTAACAAATAGCCAATATTAGGTATAAAAATTAATTATTAATGACCAAATTTATACGGTATAAAATAAAAATTTTAAGAAATAAAATAAAGAAGAAAATAAATAAATAAATAAATATTTATATATATATATATATATATATATACATATATAGAGTCAATACTAAAAGTTTATTAAAATTTGAACTTTATGAAAAGATATTTTTATTAAATTAAAAAATACAAAATTAGTTCATAATAAAAATATTACCAAACTAAAGACGGCGTAAAATGAAATAAATAAAAATAATAATAAATAAGTCAATTATATGTGAAGAAATAATTAATTGAATTATTGTAATATAAAATATTATAAAGATTAAACAAACCACGTAAATATAATTGTTAAAGTAGTGATTGTGTTCAATTAAAAAAAATTAAATAAATAGAATATTTTCAATTTTCATATGGTTACTGGTGAATATTTTGCTAATTTGCTCTCATATATCGTAATATATAATGAACGATTAGGATAAATAAAAATTAATTTATATCTCATAAAAAATATTAATAAAATTATGTAAAGATTTGTTAGGAACTACCACTAATAATCTTTTTAAAAATAAAATAATTCAAAATTCTAAAAATTCTTCATTTAAAAAGACAAAAAAAATACAAATGAAAAGTATATTTATGAATCTTATCAAAATAATTATTATATACAAAATAAAGATAAGTCAATTATAATTTTTTTTATTTAATTGAAGATTTAAAAAAAACACAAAATATCATTTAGTCAAACTTACCAAAGAAAAGTATTTTCCTTAATTACTATTTATTTTCATAACAAAATAATATACAAAATAAATATACGCCAATCACATTTTTTATATCTAACTAGCGAAGTCAACGTGCGTTGCACGTTCTTTATTTACTTATTTTTAATAAAAAAATTTCTAATTATTTATATTAATAAATTAAAGTATTAGTAATTTTAACTTGATTACATAAATATAATAATATTATTAACAAATCCATCTTATTTTTTAAATTAAAAAAATAATTAAAAGTAATTGAAAGTATAAAAATATCTATATGAATAAACTATAACAATTTATGTCTATTTATATGATAAGACATATATAAAAAGTTTCCATAAAAGCCTTGAGAACTATATAAAGAACTATGTAAATTAAATAGACTTCATTCTTTTTCTTATTTGATCTTCAAGTGATATTTATTTTTGGTTTTCTTTATAAAACTTTGAATTGTGTCCTCACTATCACCCAAGATGTAAAAATTATCTGTACTTTTAAGATTATACTTTTCGAAATTAATTCATTTTAATTTCCTCCCTTTTTGACCTAAATTATGGAGACATCGTTATATCTGTTTTTTACTTTTTTGTTTCTTTTTCATTCACAATCTTTAGGAACGGTAGATTTTCATCATTTTTTTTTTTGTAATCACTTTGGCGTATATCTTCTTCTCTCAAAATTGTAGTGCTTAACATATCATCCTTTTGAACGTTATCCTATACCAAATCTCCTTCATCTTCTCCATAATTGTAGTTTGATTCAAATTTCTTTTTACCTTCCATGTCTATGTTGGGCTTTATTTTTTCAATTACATCAACAACCGCATACAATTTTCTATTGATGACTTTTATTCTTCGATTGAGCGCGATGAGAAATTGAAACTATGTTGATGCTTGTAAACTCAGTTCCCCATAATATCTTGACTTGTGTTCTCCTTGAACCATTAAAAGTGTTAATATTTTGACCATCAAACATATTAATTGAGATTTTAATGATTTGTTTATTTATGAAGTAAAAAGGTAATATTTTATGAAAATCAATTATCTCTTCAATTGAAGCAAATAATTTTTTTTAAATGAATACTTAATTTTGCCAGATTGAAAAAGTATGCAGATGCATATAGGAATACATCTAGTAGTTACATTCTTTAATCATTGTTGTTACTAATTTATTGAAATCTTAAAAATATATTTAATTAATATTAAAAGAATCCTTATTAAATTATACATATTTTTAATACTTTTTATATGAAGAGTCCTATTTTAACTCCATAAGTAACTTTTTAATATTTTTATGTTAATAATTTATAATATGAATTTACATAATTATCCCTTATAAAAATTATTAATATATTTATTATAAGGGTATTTTTGCCGATCTCAAAGTTTCAAGAAACCAAAAAAATCAATTCGCTCTTTTATATATATATATATATATATAGATTAACTCAGATTAAATATGGTTAGAATATTTTAATCTGCTGTATGACAGGAGAAAATAATTTAATAATAGGTGCATAATTTATGTTTGTACCGTAGATTAAAGTGTGTCTTATGATGTTTTTACATTTTTACCCTTTTATTCTATAGATAATTCCGAAACGCGTAGATTTTCAGAAAAGCAATACATGTAAATTCAAAATGATTCAATGCTAAAATCGTGAGTTTTACTAAATTTTTGCAACGAAATTTGACTCACCTTTCCCATCCCTAGGAAAATATAGTCAAATTGATAACGGAACTATAGTCTTTGGTGCATGTGATGCATACTTTATCATGTATCTAATCTGAAATGCTTGACAAAGACAAATTCCACATCATTTTTATGAACTTGAAAATCTGGTGCTTCACTAAATTTTTGCAACAAAATTTTGACCCACATAATTGAAAATTTAGTAAATATTTTTACTTGCTAATTTATTTTTAAAATATTTATTATAAGTTCATGAAATTTTATTTTAATAATTTCTAGGTTCTTTTAAGAAAATAAAGATTATCAAATACTTGAACATGTCAGTAGGCTTTATCCATTATTATTTAATTTTTAAAATTTCACCTTTAGAAGACCAATAATTCACATAAGTGTGTGCATCTTTAATGTGTAGCAATCTTATAGCTTCTGTTTCCAAACAAAGGCCAATTCTTTAAACAACACGTGTATCTTTAATTAATTCAATAGCTTTCAGCGAATGATAGAGAACATCACACTCATATTTCATGTGAAAGCTAGACTAATTCATACTAATCCATATCAAACAAGAAGTTTATTTTCATATAATTCTGAACAGAAGATGCTGATCAGACTAATTAGGACACAACTCTGTATATTTTCTATAGATTGAATGAGATCGTCTGCCCTTTTCCCAAGCATTACCTCAAATCTCCTGTGCAATTTTATAGAAAAAATTCATGCTAATCATTACACTGTCATGCTAAAGCTAATCACAAATAAAAACATTTCTACTAAAACCAGATAAACAGTTAATCAGAAATAAAAACATGGGAAATTCTTGCGTGAGCCCGGTGTGGGGCCCCTTTCCTACACCGGCCTCCTATTTTATTTAAAAAATGGTTCAAACCCTCTTTTTTTCCCTTTCTTTTTCCTTGTCTTTTCTTTCCTTTTTTTTTCTTATAATTTTTTCTATAACATATTGTTTTCTTTTTCTATTTTTCAAATTCAATAAATACTGAAAAACTATATATATGAACATAAAAAAAAATTTATGAGTTTTTAACAAAAATTTTATTTTTAAATTTAGTGTAGTAAATTTCAAAATAAAAATATAAAATAAAATATTATGTTTCATTTTAAATTTGATAATAGATGCACAACATTTTAAATAAAATATTTTTGATAAAAGAAATTATAAATTTTATAGTAAGATATATAAAAATAAATAAATTAGTACATTTTACTAAATTTATGATAAATATATAATAATTTTATATTTAGTGTTAAC
>JBBMKE010425108.1:0-10677 GCA_037834125.1 Lippia alba | reverse complement strand
TTTATGCCATTCACTCAGTCTTGTAGAGACTGACCCCCTCCCTCTTTTGTCCCTCAGGTTTCGTGGCGTAGCTAGGCAGGGAATTACTTTTCTAGCTTTGCAATTTGGTGCCTAGCTAGGAACACTCATCCTGTATCACACACTTTGATATATTATAGTTTGTACGTACTTTGGATACTTGGAGATTTGTAGTATGTACTTTTGATATGTACATGTATGTAAATTATATTTCCTGGTTTATGGAATTCCTGCTTCCGCTTTTATTCCTGATTTGTTGGTACAGGGTTAGTCCCGCCTAGCCAGGGTGCTTCTTTCTTGTTTTGTGTCTTTCGTTCGCTAGGATTGGACTTGTGTGCGGTCTATAATCGTATATGAGTTCGGTCTTGGTGCGGGGAATGTGGTGACCCACGCTCGGGCGCTACATCTTAAGGTGGTATCAGAGCTTCAGGTTACAAAACCGGAGTTCTAGTGTCGAGTCTGTCTAGGTCGTATAGCTTAGGACAACTAGTCAATGTGCTCTTGCATTTATTTGCTATTTCTATGCTTAATTGTTGAATTTATGTACATTGAGCATAAATTGACCCAAACATGCATTTTTAGTGTTTATTATTCAGGATGCCTCGCCATAGAGATCGTGGGCAAGACCGTAAATGGGGTCATAGACAAGACCGTGAAGGGGGCTACCATAGACGTCATAGATCCCATACTCCTAGAAGAAGGGAACGGCGTAATAACCCGGAGAATTTTATGGACGTCGTGGTAAACTATGTGAATCGGAGATTGCAAGAGAATCCACCACCGCCACCACTTCCGGCTCCCGTTCCCGCACAAGAGGGCAGTTTATCTCAAGCACAACGAGATTTTTGCTCCTATCATCCTCCAAAGTTCCATGGAGGCAACGATGTACTGGCCGAGAATTGGCTCGCCGAAATCCAAGACATTTTCCAGGTTTGTCGGTGTAGCCCACAAGAGATGGTTGATCTCTCCATTTTCCAACTACAAGGAGAGGCGAGAAATTGGTGGAACACCGCCAAGACGCAAATTCAAGTCAATGGAGAAGGAATTACTTGGGAGGTTTCTGAAAGGGAGTTTAAGAACAACTACATTACACCATCCTCACGCACTCGAAGGCTCCGAGAGTTTCTTGACCTCAAGCAAGGGGGAAGAACCGTGACCGAATAGATATTAGAATTCAACCAGCTAACTCCTTACGCACCACACATCGCCGGAGACGATGAGCACAAGGCCATGCAATTTGTAGACGGCCTCCGGGATGATATCAAAGACATAATTGGGGTTGCTAACGTGAGAACGTGGGCAAAGGCGATGGATAAAGCCTTGAAGGCCGAGGCGAAACTAATGAAAAGTCGATCCAAGAACTATCAAGTTAGCTCAGGATCCAGATCTAACTTGGGAAAGAGGCCCGCATATCCACAATTCCAACTACAAAAGGGCAACAACAATAATAACAAGAAACCCAAGTCTTATGGAAAGGCTCCGGCTCTACCCCCTCCACCGGGTCCAAATCAAGAACAAGGACCGCGTGGATGCTCACATTGTGGTCACCCTTCTCACCACTATGATGAGTGTCGCCGCCGCTTGGGCTTATGTTTGAGATGCGGAGTCGCGGACCACAAGATCGATACTTGCCCAAAGATGCCGCTACCTAGAACTCAACAAGGAGGTCAAAAACCGATGATTAGAGCCCGGGCTTATGCTATTGGAGGTGAAGAAGTGGATGCTAACGTCGACCACAATGTCGTTGTCGAAGGTACCATATACATACATGGCATATGCATACACGCATTGTTTGATCCGGGTGCCACCCACTCTTTTCTTTCTGGTGGCGTGGTTGCTTCCTTGCCTTTGCTTGTTCCGTGCTCTTCTACTTGCTTTATTGTTAGTTCTCCTCTCGGGAGGAGCTTAGAAATGGACCGTGTGTTTAGGGAAGTACCGGTGAATATTGAGCATCGTGACTTTTCTGCAGATTTGATCGAGATGCCCATGGAGAGGTATGGTTAGATTTTGGGCATGGATTGGCTCTTCCGGCATCGGGCTATTGTGGATTATTTTGAGAAGAGGGTTTGCCTAGATTTGAAGGTCTTCGTTGGAGAGGGTTCTAAGACTCCACCTCTTGTCTCGTTTGTGGAAGCCTATGGTCTGATTCGGAAGGGGGCTACGGGATTCTTGGCCTATCTACTTAACAAGCCTAAAGATCAAGCTAAGATTGAGGAAACCGAAGTGGTGAAGGATTTTTTGAGTGTTTTCCCCGAGACATTAGATTCTCTACCGCCGGTGAGAGATGTGGAGTTTGTAATTGATTTGATTCCAGGAGCTGAGCCATATTCGAAGTCTCCTTACCGAATGGCTCCAGCCGAGTTGAAAGAATTGAAGATTCAACTCGATGAACTTCTCAAGAGTGGTTACATCCGACCGAGTTGCTCTCCGTGGGGTGCACCGGTTCTATTTGTAAAGAAGAAGGATGAAACCTTGAGAATGTGTATCGACTACCGCGAACTAAATAGGATGACCATTAAGAGTAAGTACCCACTACCACACATTGAAGAGCTTTTCGACTTGTTGCAAGGATAGTGGGTCTATACGAAGTTGGATCTTCGATAGGGGTACTATCAGCTAAGGATCCGGGAAGAAGACATTCCCAAGACAGGTTTCAACACTCGATATGGACATTTCGAGTTCGTGGTCATGCCATTTGGATTAACAAACGCTCCTGCCGCCTTCATAGATATGATGCACAAAATCTTCCGGCCGTTTCTCGACAAGTTCGTAGTGATCTTCATCGACGACATTCTCGTGTATTCTAAGTCTCCTGAGGAGCATGCTTAGCATCTTAAGATAGTGTTGGAAACACTTAAGGAGCATCAATTGTTCGTCAAGTTTAGTAATGGTGAATTCTGGATAGACTGGGTGAGTTTCTTGGGTCATATTATTTCCGGTAATGGAGTCGAAGTGGATCTTTCTAAGGTTGAGACCGTGGTTCATTGGGAGAAGTTGAAAAATGCCACGGAAGTCAGGAGTTTCTTGGGTCTAGCGAGGTATTACCGGAGTTTGTAAAGGATTTCTCTAAGATCGCATCCCCTTTGACTCGATTAACCAAGAAAGATGTAAAGTTTGAATAGGATGAGGAGTGTGAAGCTAGTTTCCAGATTTTGAAGCAGAAGTTGACTACAGCTCCGGTGTTAGCATTTCCTGAAGGCCCTGATGGATTTGCAGTTTTTACAGATGCTTCGAAGGAAGGTTTAGGTTGTGTCCTTATGTAGAATGGTCGTGTGATCGCTTATGCTTCAAGGAAATTGAAGGACCATGAACAGAACTATCCTACCCATGACCTCGAGTTAGCTGCAGTGGTGTTCGCTTTGAGCAAGTGGCGCCATTATCTTTACGGGGTAACCTTCGAGATTTACACCGACCACAAGAGCCTCAAGTAGCTATTCACGCAGAAGGACTTGAATAGAAGGCAAAGGCGTTGGATGGAGTTTCTGGAGGATTATGATTGCACCATCCATTACCATCCGGGTAAAGCCAACGTGGTCGCGGACGCTTTGAGCAGGAAAGCGAGTGTATCCGCTTTGGAAGTGGATTTGGGAGAGTGTGTTGAGCCTACGGTGATTAGAGCTCGTGTGGCCAACATAAGGATACAACCCAATTTGCAGCAGAGATTGTATGATGCTCAGGCTAGAGATCCGAAAATCCAAAAATTTGTGTTAAAAGCTCACGATGATCCGGAGTGTCCATTTGGATTCGATGACACGGGTTTATTAAGGTTCAAGACTAGAATTTGTGTGCCCGAGGAGTTAAAATGGGGTGATTCTGGAAGAAGCTCACAAATCGGCTTATTCAATCCACCCAAAAGGAACGAAGATGTATAGGGATTTGAAGGAATATAATTGGTGAAGCGGTATGAAGAAGGACGTAGCCGAGTTTGTGAAGCATTGCAAGACTTGCCAGTTGGTGAAGGCCGAGTATCAAAAGCCTGGAGGGTTGTTGCAACCGTTACCGATCCCAGAATGGAAGTGGCAGCAGGTCACCATGGATTTTGTGACGGGTTTGCCTAAGGGTAAAGGAGGAGTTGATGGAATTTGGGTCATAGTAGATCGTTTCTCCAAGTCAGCTCATTTTCTTGCAGTTCGAATGTCGGATAGTGTGAAGAAACTTACCGACAAGTATTGCAGAGAGGTTGTTAGAATTCACAGGGTACCTTTGAGTATAGTTTCTGATCGGGATCCAAGATTTACCTCTAAGTTGTGGCGTGAACTTCAGCAGGATTTGGGTTCTAGGCTCAATTTCAGCACGGTTTTTTATCCTCAGACCGATGGACAGTCTGAGAGGTTGATTCAGCATTTGGAAGATATGCTTCGAGCTTGTGCGATGGATTTTCAGGAGAAGTGGGATGATATCTTCATCTAGTCGAGTTCTCCTACAACAACACCTATCAAGCTTCGATCAAGGCCACCCCTTATGAGATTCTCTACGGTCGAAGGTGCCGATCGCCCTTATTTTTCGACCTAGAAGAATGGAGATGGACGAAACAGAAAGGGGTAGAAGCTACTCAAGATGCCGTTGAGAAGGTTCAAATAATTCAACAACTCTTGAAAGCAGCCCAAGATAGACAGAAAAATTATACAAATCGCCGGAGAAAGGATTTGGAATTTGAAGTAGGCGATCGTGTATTTCTGAAAGCATCTCCTCGCAAAGGAATTGTGAGAATTGGGCAGGGAGGAAAGTTAAGTCCGAGGTTCTTAGGGCCTTTTGAGATCTTGGAACGGATTGGAGAAGTGTCCTATAGATTGGACTTACCTCCAAGATTAACCGCAATGTTTTTCACGTGTCGCAGTTAAGAAAGTATTATCCCGATGAATCAGAGATCCTACCTCTTGAAGAAGCCGAAGTTGAACTGGATTTGACCTTCGTACAGAAGCCAGTTAGGATTTTGGATAAGAAGTTTCAAGAATTGAGAAACCGGCACATCCCTTTGGTCAATGTTTTGTGGAGAAGTGACAAATCCGAAGAAGCCACTTGGGAAATGGAAGAGAAGATAAGAAAGTTCCATCCCGAGTTGTTCTCAAGCAGGCAGTGAATCTGGGGACCAGATCCTTTTAAGGGGGGAGGGTTGTGACACCCCGACTTCTCGGCCGTACAGGTACGCGCGCCACGCACGAGGGTTTTGAAAGTTAGGCATTATTTAATTCCTTCAGTACCTTTCTTGCGTATTTTGTGTGTATTTCCCTTGTATTTCCTAACCTGTATTTACAGGACTCTATTTGTTAATTTTCAGAATTTATGTGCATCATCATATCATGGCGAATTTGTAGCATTTCATACTATGCATACCATATTACATTAATTTAAAATCCATTAAGGACAAAATTGCAAATACCCACACTTACACACACACTCACACCGATTAAAAACACCACCCACACACACACATACCTTCACTTCTTCTTCTTCATTTCTTCTTCAATTCTAAGAGACACAAACCCTTGTTTTCCTCCAAATTGTGATCAAGTCATCCAAGAGCTAAAGGGCCAAGTGTTTTCATCATATATCATCACAAGAATCAAGCCAAGTCTACTTCCCCATTCTCTCCATTTCATTCCATATCATACAAGGTATGTTTCATATATATGAGTTTGAGGTTTTGATGCATATGTGAGCTTGAGCTTGTGGGTTTCATTTACTAAGTTTTGTGGAGCTTCTTGGCATGTATATGATTGAATTCGTGTATAAATGAGTGTGGCTTTTGGAACTTGGAATCATGTGTGCATATATGTTGAATTGGGGGTTTCACTTGAGAATTTGAATGAATTCAAGCATGCCTTGTTGTGTTTCTTGATCCCTATTTGTGTATGTGAGTGTATTTACTTGATTTATTTTGAGGCTTGTGGTGTGTTGGTTTGGGTGATTTTGGTGGTTTTGTGGCTTTCCCGTGGACATCCCCTGTTTTTCCCCTGCCCTTCGCGCCCAGGGCTTCCCAAACGGGCATTTGGTTTTCTCGTTCAAACGGGAAACGCCCGTTTCGTTAGCATCTGTTTTGTCCAGACGGGTTTGAAACGGGCGTTTGGGTTTCCAGTGTAAACTGGAAACGCCCGTTTCGCTTTGTGTTCTTTTGGCACAGGGTTGATGAAATGCCCGTTTGCGTTTCCAGTTCAAACTGGAAATGGGCGTTTTAAAAGCTACTGTCCGTTTTTTTTTATTTTCTTCATTTTGCGTGCTTTCTTTGTGTTTGTGGTTTCTACACCTTCCTTGGACCCTGTTGAGTGATTCTTTGTGTTCGATTGCTTACTTTCACTTCTCGCATGCGTGGTTTTGCCTAATTGTTCGTTTTTACCAACTTTGATGTATTTTATGGCAAGGTGATTTATTCCTTGTGCATTTGAGCTCATAATTGACATCTTATGATACCATATGCACGTTATATGCATTTTATTCATTGTCGTGCGTCAAATTTGGTACATATTGAGTCGTGGCTCACACATGTCTTGTCTTTTCTTGTCTAGAGGAGTCTCAGGAGTTCTTCGAGCCACTTGCTTAGGGTCTGAGGCATTCCTTGGTTGTTCTGTTTACGGTACAGGTGAGGAAATTGATAGGTTATAATATTAAATCCCTAAAACCTGAACTACGTGTTGTTTTGGCCAAAAACTCTATTATATATCTATTTGGTTTTCAAAGCTTAAATGCTTGCGAAAACTATCCCTGTCTCTTGTTTCCTGTCCTGTTTTGCAGAGACTTACACAATTTTTGGGGCCCAAGGGCTGATGTATTGAGAGAACCGGGGAGGCATAGGGCCGACGGCTATCTCTTGCATTAGTCCCATCCAAACTTGGAGCAACCCAGACGTTCACCAGGAGGTTTGGTGAACCGACAGATTCCAGACTTTGGGATTCATGTCCCCATTGGCCATCTTATCCTGGGTGGCGAAGGCTAGCTACCCGAACCACCAACTGGCGTGAGGAGTAGTTGAGCACTGATTTGACCTATTAATAAGTGAAACCTAAATTATGCATGCTCACTAAATAAGAGTTTTACACAAGCTAGAGTTATAGAGAGAGCTCACTCGCCGAGCTATTGTGCACGTTTCCTGAAAACTAATTCATCTAATTGTAATTCCATTCATTGAAGCCCGGTTTCCTTCCTCTCTTGAAAACTTTGAATGGAATTATGACTTGCATGATTTTACCGCTTTATATATTCTATTTATGCCATTCACTCAGTCTTGTAGAGACTGACCCCCTCCCTTCTTTGTCCCTCAGGTTCTCGTGGCGTAGCTAGGCAGGAAATTACATTTTCTAGCTTTTGTAATTTGGTGTCTAGCTAGGATCACTCATCCTGTATCACACCCTTGATTCCAATTTGGTATTGTACATATCTTGAATACTTGGAGACCTGTTGTATGCACTCTCGCTATGTACATTGATGTAAATTATATCTTCCGGGTTTTATGCTTTTCCTGCTTCCGCTTTTATTCTTGAATTGATTGGTACAGGGTTAGTCCCGCCTAGCCAGGTTGTTTCTTTCTTGTCTTGTGTCTTTCGTTCGCTAAGATTGGACTTGTGTATGGTCTATAATCGTATATGGGTTCGGTCTTGGTACGGGGGATGTGGTGTCCCACGTTCGGGCGTCACATCTTAAGGTGGTATCAAAGCTTCGGGTTGCAAAACTGGAGTTCTAGTGTCGAGTTTGTCTAGGTCGTACGGCTTAGGACAACTTGTCAACATGCTCTTGCATTTATGAGCTAGTTCTATGCTTATATGTTGCATATTATTTACATTAAGCACAAATTGACCCAAGCATACATTTTCAGTGTTTGTTATGTAGGATGCCTCGACGTAGAGACCATGAGCAAGACCATGAACAAGACCGTGAACGGGATCGTGGGCGAGATCGCGAGAGATGCCATGATAGACACCATATATCTCATACTCCTCGGAGAAGGGAACGATGTAATAATCCCGAGAACTTCATGGACGCCGTAGTAAATTATATTAATAGAAGGTTGCAAGAGAACCCTCCACCACCACCACCTCCGGCTCCGGCCCTGGTAGAAGAGGGTGGTCTATCACAAGTGCAACGGGATTTCCGCTCTTATCATCCTGCATAGTTCCACGGGGAAACGATGTTCTAGCAGAGAATTGGCTCGCCAAAATACAAGATATTTTCAGGGTTTGTCGGTGTAGCCCACAAGAGATGATGGATCTCTCCATTTTCCAACTACAAGGAGAGGCGAGAATTGGTGGAACACCGCCAAAACTCAACTTCAAGCCAATTGAGAAGGTATTACTTGGGAGGTCTTTGAAAGGGAGTTCAAGAATAATTACATTCCACCTTCCTCACGCACACGAAGACTTCGGGAGTTCCTTGATCTCAGACAAGGGGGAAGAACTGTGACGGAGTACATCTTGGAGTTCAAACGGCTAGCTCCCTATGCTCCACACATTGCCGGAGACGACGAGCACAAGGCCATGCAATTCGTGGATGGTCTCCGGGATGACATTAAGGATATTATTGGGGTTTCCAACGTGAGAACGTGGGCTAAGGCTACGGATAAAGCCTTGAAGGCCGAGGCCAAGATAATGAAGAGCCGGTCTAAGACTTATCAAGTCGGCTCAGGACCTGGATCGAGCGCGGGAAAGAGACCCGCATATCAATAGTTTCAACCGCAAAAGGGCAATAACAATAACAAGAAACCCAAGCCCTTTGGAAAGGCTCCAGCTCAACCGGCACCACCGGGTCCAAATCAAGGACAAGGAAGACCCGGATGCTCACATTGTGGTCACCCTTCTCACCACTATGACGAGTGTTGCCGCCGTTTGGGTTTATGTTTGCGGCGTGGAGCCGCGGACCATAAGATCGATGCTTGCCCGAAAAGGCTATCGGGATTTCAACAAGGAGGACAAAGATCGATGATTCGAGCCCGGGCCTATGCGATTGGAGGTGAAGAAGTGGATGCCGACGTCGATCCCAATGTCGTTGTTGAAGGAACCATATACATCTTTCTCATGGCGTTGTTGCATCTTTGCCTTTGCTTGCTCCGTGTACTTCCTCTTGTTTTATTGTTAGTTCTCCTCTCGGGGGGAGCTTAGAAATAGATCGAGTGTTTAGGGAAGTACCGGTGAGTATTGAGGGTCATGACTTTCCAGCGGACTTGATCGAGATGCCCATGGAGAGGTATGGTTCAATATTGGGCATGGATTGGCTTTTTCGACATCGAGCCGTGGTTGATTGTTTTGAGAAGAGAGTGTGCTTAGATTTGAAGGTGTTTGTTGAAGAGAGTTCTAAGACTCCACCTTTTATCTTGTTTGTCGAAGCTTTTGGTTTGATTCGGAAAGGAGCAACGGGGTTCTTGGCCTACTTACTTAACAAGCCTAAAGATCAAGCCAAGATCGAGGAAATCGAGGTGGTGAAGGATTTTTTGAGTGTTTTCCCCGAGATATTAGATTCTCTACGCCGGAGAGGGATGTGGAGTTTGTAATTGAATTGATTCTGGAAGCTGAGCCATATTCGAAGTCTCCTTACCGAATGGCTCCGACCGAGTTGAAAGAATTGAAGATTCAACTCGACGAACTTCTTAAGAGTGGTTACATCCGACCGAGTTGCTCGTCATGGGTGCACCAGTTCTATTTGTGAAGAAGAAAGATGGAACCTTGAGAATGTGTATCGATAACCACGAGCTGAATAGGATAACAATCAAGAACAAGTACCCACTACCACATATTGAGGAGCTCTTTGATTTACTACAAGGTTCGAGGGTTCTAAGTTGGATCTTCGTCAGGGGTACTACCAATTAAGGATTCGGGAAGAAGACATTCCCAAGACAGGTTTCAACACTCGATATGGACATTTCAAGTTTGTGGTCATGCCCTTTGGACTGACGAATGCTCCCGCCGCCTTTGTGGATATGATGCACAGGATTTTCAGGCCCTACCTTAACAAGTTTGTTGTAATTTTCATCGACGACATCCTCGTGTACTCTAAGTCTCCAGAAGAGCATGCTCAGCATCTTAAGATAGTGTTGGAAACACTTAAGGAACATCAATTATTCGCCAAATTCAGCAAGTGTGAATTTTGGATCGATCGGGCGAGTTTCTTGGGCCATATTATATCCGGTAATAGAGTCGAAGTGGATCCTTCTAAGACTGAGACCGTGGTTCATTGGGAGAAGCCGAAAAATGCCATGAAAGTGAGGTGTTTCTTGGGACTAGCAGGTTATTACCGGAGGTTCGTCAAGGATTTCTCTAAGATCGCATCCCCTTTGACCCAATTAACCAAGAAGGATATAAAGTTCATTTGGGAAGAGGGTTGTGAAGATAGTTTTCAGATTATGAAGAAAAAGTTAACTTCAGCTCTGGTGTTAGCATTACCCGAGGGATCCGATGGGTTTGCAGTGTTTACAGATGCTTCTAAGGAAGGTCTGGATTGTGTCTTATGCAGAATGGCCGTGTGATTGCCTACGCTTTAAGGAAACTCAAGGATCATGAACAAAATTATCCTACCCACGACCTCGAGTTAGCTGCAGTGGTGTTAGCGTTGGGCAAGTGGCATCATTATCTGTACGGGGTAACTTTTGAGATTTACACAGACCACAAGAGCCTCAAGTATCTATTCACTCAGAAGGATTTGAATAGGAGGCAAAGGCGTTGGATGGAGTTCCTAGAA
>JBBMKE010425061.1:0-10678 GCA_037834125.1 Lippia alba | reverse complement strand
TCTAATTTTATTTTATTTTATTATTATATAAAAATGATGGACTTATTTGTTAGCCCAAAATGTTTGAATCTATTTAAAGAATTACTAAGTTACTAATTGAAAAGAACCAACCCACTAAAGAGAAATGTAGTCCATATGTTAGTTTCATATTTTAGCCCATTAGTCTATTAATTTTCATATTTTAGCCCATTAATTATATTAGTTTAATGAAAAGTCCGATTGCATCCATCATCTTCATTGATTCTGCAAATTGCCATGGAAAGCGGCCGTTCCACCAGTGAGGAACGCCGTTGCAAGGCATGAAAGCGCCGTTCCAGGTAAGCTTCCGTTCCACTCCGGAATAGCGGAACGGAAGCCTCCGTTCCAGTTCCATTCCTGCCGTTCCGGCAAACCATATATGGATGCAGGTCTAGGAAGGTCAAGCATTTCTACATGTCCTTCGGATATCACGCCGCGTCAAGAGGTGGGGTCCTAGTACCATGTCAATAGGACATGCAATTTATGTAAAATTGGAGGATTTCCATGGTAATATTATTGAGGCACGCCACTTGGCTTACTTGTATCAAGTGTTTTTCAGACAAGTGGCAGATTCTTTTGTGCTTGGTTTCTCTAAATCTACCCCACGAAACCCTCTTACAAGTAAGCTGAATCTTTTCTCCTCCTCTCTTCTATAAATGTATGCCCTATTTTGCTCTTTCTTCATATATAATTCTTATTTTTCCAGTCTCGAAATATCCATAGATGTTCTTCTTATCAGAGCTTCACTGAGTTTTCTTAGTTGTTTCTTCTGAAAGAGCACTATCAGCTCCACTCTCTTATGTCAGAAAAGGTAAATTGATAGTTTTTGGGTTTATGTTTGGTAAAGAGCTTCAGATCTCTCGTGTTTGATCTGTTTGGGAGAAGACGTTCGAGGGTTTCTTCAATTTTTGACAGATTTGTAATTTATTGAAAGAAAAATGCAATCTTGCTGAGAAAAATGTCCTTTTTTCCTACCCAGTGAACTGAATCCGAACGTGGTTTCTTGTTCTGATTTGGTGAATTCTTTTTGGAGTGAACATAAAGAACAATTTTTTTTTCTTTGGTTCTCTTAATCCCATCAAAAAAGTCAAATTAATAGCGTTTTTTAGTGGATTTTTCTTGAAATATGATCGGCTTTTTGCCTCTTTTGCTCACAAAATATAGATCCGTACAAATAGGGTTGAAAATCCCCTATTTCAAGATGTCGATCATTCTTATATTGGTAACTTGAGCTTAAAACTCAGGAGTAGTTTTCCCGTTTTCGATCTCTTCTAAAGTCTGGGTTTGCTTTAATCTTGACCAAGTAACTAAAACCAAAAATGGCAAATCCAACGGAATATTCACAACATATTTTATGATCCTTCCAATTATGTCATAAGCACAGAAAAAATACGGGAAAATCCTTTTGACTTTTCGAGTTCCAGTACAGTTTTCTTTTTTCAACACTATTGAGGAAGCTAGTAAATTTGTGTGTAAAGTCGAAAAGGGGCTTTGTATTTCTTGATCATCTGCTGTACTATTAACAATGGCTGCCAATAATTTTGAAAACAGTACAAAGTTTCCAACTTTCTGTCTCATCAATCCCTTGTGTTTCAATTGTTCAATTTCAGCATGGGGAGAGAGAAGATCAAGATCAAGAAAATCGACGACATATCAGCCAGACAGGTGACTTTCTCCAAGAGGCGACAAGGGCTCGTGAAGAAAGCTCATGAACTCGCAGTTCTCTGCGATGCTGAAGTTGCTGTCATCGTCTTCTCACCTTCCAGGAGGCTTTACCAATACTCTAGCTCCAAGTACAGTTCATCCTTCTGATCTCATGCTAATGATTTCTGTGTTCTTTTTTTGAGTGGAAATGATGTTCTTGACTGGTGTTTGTTTCAGCAACTTCAATTACAGAAGTTGATCATGAGTTCTTGATCGTGATTTATATCCAAGTTTAGTGTCTTTTTAGCATGTTTGGGGTGGTGGAGCAGTGTGAGTCATGAGTGTTACCAACTGCCACGCTTCTCCTACGTTGCATATATATCATACTGTCATACTATAGATATGTATAGAGATATATGAAAAAATTTACCCCCGCACTGTGATTTTTTTAAAAAAGATTTATGAGTTTTTTTCAACATATTTCTTATGTTAGGTGAATTGGTAAAAAAAAAAAAAAATTGTGTTAGAAAAATTAATACAAAAAACCCTGTATTTTCACAATATTTGCATGTCAGTCTCTGAAAATTTCTAGTATCAGTAAAATACTAATTTTCTCTATTCATTGGATGCGAAATAATTAATTTATCGTTTTATATGCTGATATACATCATCTCAAATCTCACTACATCGTTCAATAATTTTTTTACGTACACCGAAATTCTTTTTTTATATGCATCGAAATTCTACACAAAATAAAAATTGCATGCAGAACCCTATAAACAAGTATTTTACATGAGAATATATATAAATTGTTAAATTAGTTATTTCGCATTCAATAAATAAAGAAAATTAGTGTTCTACCAACCCCAAATATGTTTAGGAGTCAGGCATGTAAATATTTTGAGAACACAGGGTTTTTTATATTAATTTTTATATTATAGAATTTTTTTGGTCCATTAATTTATTGACACAGGGGGTATTGTATAAATACTTTTTTTTTTATCCCAACTTGATAATTATTTGTATTTCATAAAAGTTTTTTAATTTATCATATAAACTATTTAGGTATTAATATGTAGTTTATTATATAATAAGTATTATTAAAATAAATTAAGTTCTCTTTAATTGGGTTTAAATTAAAATTTTCCATAGCTCAATGTAAATTAAATGACGGATCCTTAACTTAAAGGCTGTTTTGCTTTTAGCATCATGGAGAAATATTGACTGGGGTGTTTTTAAAGTGATGGTTTTTTTAGAGTTTTTCCCAACATAATATTAATCGACGAATACCACCAACTAATATACTTTAACAATCTATCTGATGTTATGTTAATTTAAACGAAAATATCGTGTTCAGACTTACTATTAAATACTGTTATATTAATCTAAATGATAATATAGTGTTTAACACTTATTAAAATGTTGCAGTCACTAATAAAGAATTATTTTATAGAAATGTAACTGTCATTAACATAAAAAGAATTTATATTTAAGTAGTTGAGTTTGAATTCATTAATTGTTTTTATTCTTGTCAAATGTCCTATATTAAAATTTTAACTTGATATTTTTTTTAATAGTTAATTTTAAAAAATAAATTAGACCAAACATATTATTTAATATGATATTAGGCTTTCCGATTTTGGACGGTAGGGGTGAGGGCAAGGGATTGTATCGGATACTCCAATTTCTATAGACTTCATATTTATATTCAAGGAGTGTGAAGAGTGTTAAATGTTCTAATTCTTATAAACTTTATGCTCAATATATTCCACATATATTTGACAGCCTTGAGTGTGAGGGAGATGTATTAAATATTTCATGCTCCAACTTCTCAAAGAGAAGTGTATTAAATATCTAATGCTCTAATTATTTTGTATATAATATAATAATTACAAATAGAAGGTTTATGTTAAATGTCCCACGTCGAGTTATACGCATTATTCGAAATATTTTTGGTGTAAGATACTAATAACCGATTGCTTCAATATGCCTCGTAGGCTCTTACGTAATTTGTTGCATTTGTTCAAGGAAATTAAACCCTTTTTGGTATATCATGTGAAAAGTTTGGGATTGAGACGCATCAGTAAAGGGCTCATGTTTATCTTGTAAGAAAGAAGACAGCCCACACAAAATACTCTTGCCTTATTGGCTCCTTTGCTGGCGTTGTCAGAGTGTCAAATACTCTTTTCTTTGCTTCCTTGGCTCCTTGCTTATCCATTAGTACGAGTTCGATATAATACTTAGGTGAATTACCAAAAAGAACGTAGACATGTATATATACACACATTGAGTGAGTGAAATAATTGACTGAACTGTAAATTAAGCAATTCAAGAATCGGATATTAAAATCAAGAATTGTGACGTGAATGCGATTAGTCGTATTGGAGTTTAATTGAATTACTTCGCAAATAAAACAAGGTTCTCTCACTTGTTAATTGCTCAAGGTATTGAAAATGTGCTTTCTATAAAGGTCTATCCCCACTCCCAAGGTAATTGTTCACATTCACAAAATTTCACTTCGAAATTCTATTTAAATGAATCTAAATCTTTCTTTATTTGAGCCAATTGTTTGTCAATGGATGGATGATAGCAACTATTATGATTAAAAAGATGCTTGAAATCTTGAAGAGCGAGGGGTTATTTATAATTTTTATTGAAAATTTAAAGTTAAAAAGCTGAAAGATAGTTTTAGTACTTGTCGATTTAATCGCAGTTTTTTCCGGCTATCCATATATATAACTTATTAGATTCATGTACCATAAGGATCTCAAGTTAATTAGATTTCTTTTCTCTAACTTTCTCATGAGTTATGTTTGATTCATCTCTCCCTTTGTCCTACCATTATAATGTGTGTATGCTCAAACAACAACAATAAAAAACAATTCAAATTTGATCCATGGTTCAATGTGTTCAATCCCTAGTTAAAAAGATTTCAACTAGTGATCAAGTTTTGAGATACTCATGCTTGGTGGATATTGCCTCGTTATCTTGAGTCATCCATATTAACACCAATAACAAATACTAAGATCCAAACATGCTTGCTTAGATTTTTACATGAGATTCTACACCTAAGTCAACTTCAACTTGCTGAAAAAGAAGATCCCTCAAACTACTAGTCCATATCGGAGAAACTCAAAACATGGTGTTTGATTCTTGCATTGATTCTTTCCATTCCCATGATTCCTTCTCTTAGTTATTGTTGTCTCTTCAATTTCAAGATCATTTCTCTGTGTACAGTACATAGTTTGATTATTAGAAAATAACCCCGTAATCTAATTGTGCCTTTTACCTTCGTTTTCTCACTCAAGATGGATACATGAGTCGGAATATGATTAGTTTTTGCATCATTCGTAATTCGCTTTGCTGAAAGTTGAAATTAGCAGAGGAATGCATGTTTACACTACGGTTAATTACAGCGTGAACAGTGAACAATGCACTTTGCTATCGAACTTTTCAATGGTTACGGGTTGCAACCTAAAGTATTTGAGTGATTAGAGTTTGGTACATATACAAAGTTTGACGTATGTTGGTCATGGCTGTCAAGAGGCAAGCAGATGAAAACCTTCCCGGTTGGTGTAACTAGCCTGAAACACTGCTAATTGACGAACTGCAATTGATCAAATAGAGTATGAAATAATAGGCAACAGTAAAAGTTACAGGTTTATGCAGTAGAGTGCAAAAACGTGCATAGTTTGGATAGCAAAATGTAATTACCGCCTGCATTATGAGGCGCTGCTTAAAATCTTCAAATGGGAAGAAGTGAAAAGCTAGCTAAAAGAATAATTAAGGTGGAAGCTGAACCACTGAGAAAGCTTAACATAGCATACCAAGAAAATTTCACCCACCCCTCTTCGGATAGATAGAGATGGTATATGTTCAACAGCTTAAAACAGATGAATACATATAGCTACCTTTGAGCAAATATGCCAATGGTATTGCCTAGAAAACAAAATAAATCATGCATTTAACTGCTGGAGATCACTTGGTAGAGATTTATTAGCAACTTCTGTTGTATTCAAGGCAGTCGAGATAAGCAAACCATCGTTGCATGTCTTCTCTCCATTCTACGTCTGTTATTACACTCTCTTGTTGTGCAGAGTTGTGATGTTACTTTGGAAGTGTTAGCTGTTCTCGAAATTTTTATTTCAGGTGAAAAACTTTGGAGAAAGTTATTGTTCTTGCTAATTTGTTCTCTCTGTGCCAAAAATCGTTCTTCTCTCATCTCTCTGAAGCATCAAAGACATACTCAACATGTTATCTGTGCACTCGGATTCCGAGCGCCACGAAGTCGAATCCCAGGTACCTGTTTTCCCTGTCAGCATAAAATTACTCGAAATTAACGAATGTAGTTGCAAAACTAGAAAAAAGGATTTGGTAAAGATATAGTTATTTTTACTAGAATGGTCTGAATTGTCTTCCCCTGTAATTAGACAGACACAATTACTCTAATATCCCCTTTAGCTTCTAAAATTTCACTTACATCCCTACAACAGTTACTCTTTCTGTAATTAATAACACATTTAAATGGTATGACAAATCAAGCTTTAAACTGACCTTGAATATATGGACTAATAGCAGCCAAGTTCTTAAGAAACTTCTGTTTAGTTTTGATTGAAGTTTGACAATCTAAAGCGGCTACTTCTGATTTTGAAATTATAGGGGGTAGGTTTCAAGTGATTACACATAATTATGGCGATATCAAAGTTACTGGATAGAGCTAAAGCCAGGTTTCTTAGTAAGGAGGCTTAGATAATCATTTGAGGGATAAACTTAACCATTTTCTTAAATTTTGTACAGAAAAATAAAAGATTTACGCTCCCGCCTGCCTCCCCTTCCGTCTGAGTCTATGATCAACATCCTATTAACAAATAACAGATCCATCATCCACAGCATGTATAACAATATAAGTATGCCACCCACCTCATATGATCCTTTTATATAATGATGTTTTTCCTTATTGTAGGGGGAAAATACGAATCATACTGACATGAGCAGTGGAATCGAGGAAAAGATAAAGTACCTCAGGTCTGAATCCAAAATGGCAGCAACATTCTCTTTTATTCGTTCCCCAAAACTCCAACATTATATAATTTCTCTTCCAAACAGGCTAATAAAGGCTGAGAATCTTCGGCATTTTAGTACAGAGGAGATAGACCGGCTCGAAGCAAAACTTGAAGCAACACTCAATTACGTGACGATAAAAAAGGTTTAGTTGTCTTCCAACTGCAAGAGAACAAATAGATATGATCATAATTTAAACTGAACATGGATCTTTATTTTGTTTCAGAACGAACTTCTCAAGAACGAAGTAGCTGCTCTTCAAATAAAGGTATAATTTACTAACGATTATTATTCATATTGATCTTTTGCTGAAACACATGCATGGCCCGAGGTAAACAGAGGAAGAGTTGATAAATTCATGGGATAGAATTAGATTAATAATATTCCATGCGACATATTGAAAGGTATAAAGGGGTGTGTGCAAAAACTGTGATCTTGGAGGAGTGCTTTTAGAGAAGTTAAAGTAGATGATAAAGTTGTAAGAAGTTGCAGCAATAATATCTACAAATGCTTGCTTGGGGAAGAAATCACAGAAACACTTCTAAATAATATAGAAAGAACTTACAAACTGAAACAGCCGCGCTTAAAGGTGCTTTTAGCTTATTTTATCTTATTATAAGCCAAGGCAGCAAAACACACGACTCTCTATTCCTGAAAAATGAATACTTTTGGTTAGTGATTCCAGACACTACCTTTGAATAAATTATATTTCAAATGATTCCAGGACGTTCAAACAAGAGACACAACCGTAACTCAATCAGGTGAATCAAGCAGCTCTGTTAAAGAAACTCATTATACAACATCTATATCTCAACATGGAGTATCGAATTATCCAGAAAGGTGGGTCCCATCGCCCTCTGGTGTCTACAAGGTGAATTTTGCTGGAGTCAACTTTCTTGAGGATGCGAGCACCTCTGGTACTAGGTATGGGGTTGGGGTTGGGGTGGTTGTCAGGAACTGGAAAAGAGAATTTATGGCAGCTCAAGCACGGTTTTTCCCGAACCTTACAATTGATGTGAACGCATTGGCTGCAAAATGTGCTGTTGAATTTGCTGTTGAATACTACTTCACTAATATTGTATTGGAAGGCGACTCAGACAACCCGATGGAGACTCTCGAGAGTCTGGATTGGAAGGGTTCCCTTCTTCAGGAAGCTGAAAGCTATATCACACAATTAAGCAGTTATTCATTTTCACGTGTACAGACGTCAGGAAATGCTACTGCACATATGGTGGCCCTAAATGCGAGGTTTGTTGGGGACGAGCAGGTGTGGCATTTGGATGAGCCCGATTTTCTTGGTGGCGTTTTGCTGGCTGATTCAACGCACTGAACTTTTGATGCTGTTCTTAAGGAGGTATTATAAGAAATGAAATAAAGGAACAGTGAAAGTGTAGCCTAAGATCTCTGTGTGTGTGTGTGTGTGTGTGTGCTTACAGCATGTAGCTTTTTCAATAGTATTGTCTGTCCACTATCTAGTTAGTGTGGAGATCTTCATCAAAGTTTGTATTCACGTTCGAGTAATTAAGAAAAACTTCTTAGCAAATTAGTTAATAATTGTACTCGAGTACATATTAATAGTTGGCATCTCTTGCGTCGAAGGATAGGTCTATGTCATCTTGGCACGTTCGAGAGGATGAGGCTTCTTAGTCCACAAGGCATTATACACACAACATCCCCTCTTGATCTTTGTCTGGCATTTGGGGACACCAGATGTGCAGAACATCTCCTTATGCCTGTACACATGGAAACTTTCGCTAGCTACATGATTAACTGCAGACGGATAGTTTTTAGCAACTCGGGAACGAAATGGTGGTGGTCGTCCTTTAGGCTGGTAAGGAATATGTTTGTGTGGACAATTCTTAGAAGAACTAAGTAACTGACTACATAGGCTTGCACAAATATGAACTATATGCTAGGATGTAATATGTCAGCACAGCAACTCGAATGCACTGCACGCACCGGACCTACACGACCCGGACCCCGTGCTATGCTAGACAATATCAATGACTCAAATTCAAGTTCTCTAATAGATTCATCATTATGTAGTTCATTTTAAGATAAAATCAAGCAATAAGCTGCGAAATGACAACGAATAAGTGAGAGTAAGAAAACTTATCGAATTCAAACCGAGGCAAGCCTGCCTTCGCATAATGCGAAAGAGAAGATTCTATCAGAGCAATTGCACACTAATATATCATTGTTCGGTGTACGAGTACTCGGAACACGCTTGGAGATCGACAAATTTGCTCACTTTCCAGCAGAGATAAGGATTCCTTCAACCAAAAGATGCAAAAAATGGGTTGAATGTAATTAATACAGCATTTCTTTTATCTTTGAATTAAATCATAAGCATATATATACATATACATATATATATACACACACACTATCATCAAGAAACTACTTGGCACCTTAATTTGCATGAAATTTGAGGGAGTTATTCACTACAACTAAACTAAATCCTAAAGAATTGCTAGAAAAATGAGACAAAAATAGAAATTGATCAAGATTATCAAGAGAATTAATGAAAATCCACAAATTAAAGGAATTTGCAAGAAAATAGTTGGATTTGCTTCTCACCTATAAACTATGCTATAAAAAACAAAATTTTGAACACAAAGGTGTAAACAATATTGGGATAAAGTAGATCCATGATGGGGAGAACATTTCTTAACGGAAAAAAAACACAAAAGATATAAAATTTAAATCATACAAAATTCACTCTTTCAAATTCGTCAATAAAACGAAAGAATCAACCAGATAATGAATTGAACTAGATAAACAAAAATGAAAAAAAAAAATCGTTTCAAGAATTATTAAAACAAAATTTAAAAAAAATCTTGCTTCAAATTTAAGCAATGAACCATTTGTGAACCAAAAAACAACAAACTAAAGAAAAAAAAAGAAACAATTAATTTCTCATGGAAAAACTAGGTGATGTAAAAAGTAAAATTACCCAAAATAAGGGATCATCGAGATGATGCACGGCTGAGCTGAGGGCAAAACACACGCACGCACACATACGGGTGTGTGTTTTTGAGGGCGTATATATGGAATTTTACAAATTATACAAATATATATATATCATTGAGAAGTTGGAGAGGGAGTCCAAGTGACGTCGTAAAGGCAGAGAAGTTGCCACATTTAACGCAACTGTGAAAATAGTGAATTCGAAAAACGAAAACATTTTTCGCATAAGTTTATTATAAAGTTGGACTTAGGTTTTAGCAGTTTCAGAATGTCTTTAGTTCACTAGAAAATGAGGGTTGGGGTAGCTAAACCCCCATTTTCAACCTTTTACTTTACAAGTTACAATTTCTTCTCTGTGAAAATAGTGAATTCGAAAAAAGAAAACATATTTCGTATAAGTTTATTATAAAGTTGGACTTAGGTTTTAGCAGTTTTAGAATGTCTTTACTTCACTAGAAAAGGAGGGTTGGGGTAGCTAAACCCCCATTTTCAACCTTTTACTTTACAAGTTACAATTTCTTCTCATTTCCCGGAGCCCCGGGTTAGTGGCTGGAAATGAGCTGACAAATAATCTCTTAAATTTGGCATTACTAAATAGACCAGTGGTGATGGATAGGTTGATTTTACATTTATGCCCCTAATTTCGTAATATTTTTTTTAACTATTCACTTTCTCCAGCCTCCCTTTTACTGCACATTTCTCAACCAGGAGCAACTTTCAAGGTGATTTCTAAGAAAAATAAATAATTAAACAAAAGAGAAATAAAATGGCAACCTTCGAGGTGCTTTCATTTCTAAAAATTAGGAAAAACAAAGAATTAAATAAAAGAGCAACCTTCAAGGTGCTTTCATTTCTCCCGTTGGAGCAACCTTCAAGGTCCCTAAATCCTCCAGCACCAGTGACGGAGCCAGTAGGGGGCGGGGGGGCCATCGCCCCCCCTAAATTTTGAAAAATTTTTATTTCTACCTATGTATTTTTGGAAAAT
>JBBMKE010425050.1:0-21691 GCA_037834125.1 Lippia alba | reverse complement strand
TTGTAACGCTTCAAGAGAGATTATTTAGAAAGTAAGTTTCTAACACTACGAATTTGGATTCACAATTGCGAGCCCCGATCCTTTTGTTGGAAATTTTTTTAAATTCCGCTGCTTTTCTGATTCTGTTTTCCAACAGATTTGAAAATTAGTATGAGCCCCTCTGAAAGTTCCTAACATTACAAAATCATTATAACCATTAGTCATTAATATAGTTGTTGGTGGGGGCCTTGGATTTATATATGAAACTCATTTGAAGCTAAAATGTTTATTATGCATTTGTCTTAAAGGATCTAGCACTGGATACAAAGGACCTAGTACTAGATCAAGGAATTCATGCAGGATCTGGCACTTGAATGAAAGGATCTAGTACTGGATATCAAGCTGAGAATGAAAGGATCTAGTACTGGATATCAAGCTGAGAATGAAAGGATCTAATACTGGATATCAAGCTGCGAATGAAAGGATCTAGTACTGGATATCAGGTACTTCATTTTTAATATTTATTTTTTCCCATTAAATAATTTATTTCTTGTTTTCGTTCATTGTAAATATAATATAATTAATTTATTTCTGTAAGTAAAATTTATAAACTTTTTTCCCATTACAGTTCAATTCAAATAGGATATAGTAATGTAATATATAGATCAAATGCTGCAAAAAAGTTGTAATTTGTAAATACAATACAATATAATAATACAATACACAATTGTACACAATACAATACAAATACATGTGTATATTCTTATTCTTTGTGATTTTTTCCGGGACAATACAATACAATATACAACAAATACAAAATATTTTTAATATTTTCACCAGAATATGCTTCTTTTCTTTTTCTTCTTCAGAATCTTCACTTTCTCTCTCTTTTCTTCTTCAGAATCTTCACTTTCTCTCTCTTTAAATACAAGTTCAAGCTCAAAGCAGCACATGTGTTGCTTGTTTCTCGGTCCTACACTGGATTGTGAAAGGATCTCTTCTTAAATACAAGTTCACATTCCATGACTTCTTCTCTTCCGTTCAACATCATACAGAAGATGCACTTAAAAGAAAGCATATCCCGCTGCGTACTCCTCTTCCGTTTCAACGTCGTTTTTATGCAGAAGGTCCACCAGGATCCCCATGAAGCCCTTTAGCATTGCCCACGGGGTATGCATACTTCATCTACAAACAATGAGGACATGTACCGAATAAATAAACATCTATTGATTCCTAATATTTGGGCTGGAAAACCAAGGATTTTCCCTTAGGTTCAAGGATGGATGGAAAATGGGAGAAACGGCGGAAGAAGGAGAGGCGTCGCGGCTGCCAGCAAGGGAATTGGGATGAGAGAAGAATAATTTTTAAGGATTCACATTAGGGTTTGGTGGGTTTAAATAGATAAATTTTGTTGGTGATTACAAAAAAGCCCCTGAAAGTTTCTAAATATTACAATATCTTTATAACTGTTGGTTACTATAAAATATCTACTAGTAGCCGTTATTTATAGTCGTTGGTGGCTTCCTTGGATTTATATATAAAACTCATTTGAACCCCATTAAAGTAAAATTAAAGATCATGCAAGTTCAAGTAGCTCAATTCATGCCACGAAAAAATCACTGTCGTATAGGAAAGAGAAGTGCAAGTAATGCGATCAGTGGACTACAATAAAGGTGGTTGATAAAGAAAATGTGAATCGGGTAAGACTATTTTATTGTTGCAATCAGCATGATTTTTGTAGATGGTGTAACCCCGTGGTCGAAGATCAGTACCCATGTAATGATGAAGGTGACGCCACCAGCCGGAGGACAACATTCATTACACCTGGAAGAGAACAACAACAGATCACTACTCTGTACAAGTTGACAATGGTCAATATGCTTCTTTTAATTGTAATTTTGTTGGTTTTCATTTTAAAATTCATAATGTAACTGGTGTTGAATTGTGTAATTTGTAACATCTATCTAGTAGTAGGTTTCGGGAGACTAAATTTCTGCAAATCAAATTTATAAAGTTCATATACATTGCAATTTGTCTGCCAATATAATCAAAGAAATGTTGTCATACTTTGTTTATTAATCAACTATACAAAGGTTCTAGTACTAGATCAAGGACGTCAAGTAATGCAATACAATACAATAGGGCACAATACAATACAATTGTACATTTCCACGGCACAATACAATATAATATGTGAAGTTTCTTCATTTTAACATCGTTTTTCTGTAGAAGGTCCACCAGGTACCAAACAAAGAAACATCTATTGATTCCTGTTATTTGGCGGAGATCATACAACAAACATGATGATTTTCAAGAACAATTCAACCTAATATGGCAGACTTTTCAGAGCTTACATGATATTCCCCTTGGTTCAAGATGGAAGATGGGCGGCGGAAGGAGGCGTCGCGCTGCGGAAGAGAAAATGGAATTGGGATGAGATGAGATGTGAATTATGATTCATTAGGGTTTTGTGGGTTTAAATAGGTAAATTTTGTTGGTGTTTACAAAAGAGCCCTTGAAAGTTCTTAATATTACAACATTGGATCTTCAATTTGGCTAAAGAGCCCCTAAAAGTTCTTAATATTATAGGGTGGGGAACACAATGGAAGCGTTGGTTCTTCAATTTGGCCCCCGAGTAGGGTCATATCTATCACTAGATTTGGGTGTTTTATCACGAGATCCTTCAATATCTATTGCTGGATTGGGGAGATCTACCACGAGATCCTCCATCTGAGTGGATGCTTTTATTTTTCTTAATATTTTTTCGGGCCCCCATGCACTAGATCCTGGTCTTCCATGCAATTTAAAAAAATATTTGTAACCATTTAGATTTTTTGGGTACAAGTTGGGATGAATCACAAAGAACTAGTTCCAAAATCTCTAGTAGCTTAGGAGCTTGTTGAATCTTCAATCTTTGTCTCACCAAGATTACACACTACACCCCAAAAGCAATGGACAAGGGACCCATAGTGTGGGGAACACATGGAAGCGTTGGTTCTTCAATTTAGCCCTCGATTAGGGTCATATCTATAACTAGATTTTGGTGTTCTATCACGAGATCCTTCAATATCTATCGTTGGATTGGGGAGATCTACCACGAGATCCTTCATCCGAGTGGACGCTTTTATTTTTCTTAATATTTTTCTCGGCCCCCACGCACTAGATCCTAGCCATCCATGCAATTTAAAGAAATATCTGTAACCATTTGGATTTTTTGGGTGCAAGTTGGGATGAATCACAAAGAACTAGTTACAAAATCTCTAGTGGTTTAGGAGCTTGTTGAATCTCCAATCTTTGTCTCACCAGGATTACACACTACACCTCAAATACGATGGACAAGGGCCCCATAGGGTGGAGAACACAATGGAAGCGTATCCGAGTAGACGATTTTATTTTTCTTAATATTTTTCTCGGCCCCCACGTACTCGAATGACCAGTACGCCATTACGAGATGACCTTGGAAAAAGAATGGATTTCAAATGTTATAGTAAATTATAAAATACCTTTGCTATTGTTGGCGTGCTGAAATCAACCAAGTTGTATGACTGGCACGTTCAGGAAATGGCGGCAAACCTTAAATGAATTAGAGCTTTTATCTGACATTTAATCAATATTTTATTATTTTTCGTCAATTATTCAATCTAATATAATCACTATCATTATTGATTATCGATTCCTTCCTCTCTCCTTTTACTTTTTTGTGTAAGAGTCAAGATTCGAAGATCAAAAAAATTGTTCATCTCCTTCTTCTTTCTTCTTCTGCTGCTTTTCTCCTTTCGTCTTTCTTCATATATTGCATTTGAAACTAAATTAGGGTTTTCAATCCTCCAGTTCAAAAGAAGTAGACAATATGACACCAGAAGACGAGGAGAACGTCAACCCGAATGTCGAGTCTCCGAAAACTACACATCCCTTGCAAATTATTTCGTCGACTAATTACAATGAAAGTTTTATTTATCTCTAGAATTTAGATTCTTAATTTTCTAAAAAATTGTAACATTTGATTTTTGATACATTTCAGGAGTTAAGAGACGACGATGATAAACAGAGTAGTAACGATGAAGAAGTAATGGATGATTATTTTGTTCAACAAAATAGGTCTAAGCGCCGTCAAGATTATGCGAACCCGCAGTTAGTGGAACATGCAGAGAAGGAACAGGCAGAGAGACAAAAAGTGGAACAATCGGAGGATAAGGGACAGGGATTGGAACAGGCGGAGGAACAAGCTCCTCAATTTGATTTACAGGTGGAGACGGAGGAGTATGAAGAAGAGGAGGACTTTACCCTCAGCATCGACTTCTCAAAAATCGATTTGCTCTATTTTTGCGAACGTGTCGGTGTTTTTCCAAAAGCAAGGGTTACAATCCGTGCTTCATGGAACCACATTAAACCCATTAAAGCATTCCTTAAAAAGTCAAAATTAAAGTTCAAATTTGTGTTTAGAAAATATATTGACCAACTCCCTCCAAGATACAAAAAAGGTTTCTCGGGCACTCTATTTTATTTTCTCATGATGTATTCCCTTCCAACGGCGAAACAGAATGAAATTTGGTTCGTGATACAAGGAAAGCCTATTAGATTTGGCGTAAGAGAGTTTTCTCTTATTACAGGGCTTAGATGTGGTGCTGGTGTAATCCCAGAATGAGGGGAGGTTGAAAAGGTTATACGTGAAGCAAAGCCTTTCCTTAAGAGACTGCTTAGAACAAAATGGGAAAGTAAGAACATAAAAAATACCGATTTGGAGCCTTTTGTTGAAAAATAGGAGAATATCTGCGAATGATCGTCACAAGATTGCTCTTGTGCTTTTTGTTCAATATATATTGCTTGGATTTGAGAAAGGAAGATATGTAAATAAGAATTACCTTTGTTTTGCCAGTAATTTGAAATTTTTTTACAAATACCCAAGGGCTCTATTGTCATTCAAGACGACAATGGACACAATAAGAAGAAGATTAGTTGATTTTGCCAAATGAGATCCTGCGGATGCGACAACAAATAGGACCTATGCTCTTAGTGGTTTTCCGTGGGCTTTACAGGTGAGCATTCAACTCTCTTCGTGTTAATGATTTGCATTTGTTGTATTTTTCGATAATGTTTTTGTTTTGTGATAGGCATGGGTTTACGAAATATGCCCAACTATAGCAAATCATGGGGCTGGCCGAGGACCTGCATAAATGGCTGAAATGCCACTCCCCAGGCTATTTAGATGGATGCACTCGAAAGTATTGTCGATTGGAATACAGGATCTGATTGACCAAATAGATAGTCATAGGCTTAAGGTTTGATCAAACTTTTTATAGAAAATATCTAGTACTAGAAACTCCTATTCGCATGATATATTGGTTAATTTTTTTTTAGATACGTGATCTAGTACTAGAACACTCCAGTCGCGTGCTAGATTTCTGCCAAAAATTATTGTTTCGAAACTAATCTACTGCTAGAACCCCCGATTCGCGTGATAGATTTTTACAAAAACTATTTTTACATAGGTAATCTATTAGTAAAAACATGTTTATGACATGTTGTATTTTCTTTAATATGTATCAAAATCAAGTTCCCGTGCGTCCATATTTGTTTCTGTCCACCGGCGAGAAGGCAACGAAGTATATGACTGCATTGCAAGAACCAACGGATGTCGATGATGGACCCATTGGTGATCTAAAAAAATGCCTGGAAGGGTGCACCATGTTGATCATTGGGAATGATTTGCCCGTCCCCTCCTCCCCTCCAATCATCGAATATCCTGATGTTGGCACTGATTGGTGCTCATCAGTAGCTCTATCAATCGCTAAGGAATACAACGAGGGCAGTGGTTGGCCCCACCCACCCCCACTGGACACAACTAACCAACCAACCGGAGCCAACAACACCCCCACATATTACAAGACCCCCAACAACACCCGCGGATGATGCCGGAATTAAATTTTCTCCACAAATTGAACAGTGTATGGCTAAGACAGATGTTAATATTACAGCTTTAAAGGTATCTGTTGACAAAATTTTGCAATATTTGGATAAGGATGAGCAAGATAAGGCCAGCGGCAATGTGTTGGTGCAGTCGGGGGTCGAGGCCACGCAAAGTAAAAGTAAAAGTAAAATAAGACCGAAGAGGAAAAAAAAAAGGGCCCCATGCCTCCGGTCTCCATATGCTGCAAGACTATACAAACGCTTTTGCACTGCTACGGCCATAGCTAAAGCCAAGAGGCCAACCACATCAACGGCTCAGTCATAGGTTGACCAACAGCCTTCTGTGGAAAAGGAAAATACTACCGTTAGCATTTCCGTCTCGCTCAGCCAATGGTCCAAAATAGGAGAGAAATCCATTTCCAGCTCCTTATACAACTGGATATTCAATTACGCGCCTAATGAACGAATTCCAGGAAAGACTCGTAAATTTGGCAAGGAAGAATTCCAAATCCTCCTAGATCCAGACCCGGTCATGAAATGGAAGTCCATGCCCAAATCCGAATCAAGGCGAAAGGGGACTCACTCACTCGCTAGGCTAGGCTGGACTAACCCTTAAACCAATCAATGTGAGATTTAGAATAAAAAGACCATAAATACGGAAGCAAACAAAAGATATGCATACAAATCTTACACGACGAGCCACGGGCTCGACTAAATTTACAGCATTAACACGGCCTTCACAGCCTCAAGCATGAACATGCGTCGCAGGCGTTCAATAAATGAAATAATGTAAATGCAAGTGTACAATTAACCTTAGACCTAAACTCAAATGCAGACTCAAATCCGGTCTAGCACTCCAAACCTGCAAGAACTGAAAACAAAGCCGGATTCAGTCTATAGGAGACTGGTGGGTATAAAACAGGGCATAGTAATATAATATTGCGATATTTAAACACCCACACATGCAAGCTATAATCCAGTTCGAGGTTTTGTAAACATTTCCCAAATGGGTGAAAACAAATAAAAACAACGTTCGGGATTACAACCATCAATTCATTTAGTTATTCATTCATACATGGGGTCTTTACATGAGCCCGGTGAGTGGACGCCCCCGAACACCTTGTGTGTGCATTAATCAATTCATTCATTCTTTCTTTAGTGATCATACAACAATCATTCATGCATACATTCTTTCTTTCTTTCTTTCATTAGTTCATTCGTTCATTACCACATACTCCATTTTCCGTTGGTGGCACATTAGCTAGACCCAACCACCCATGCATTGACCAAAAGGGTTTCATGACTCCCAAGATGGCACTCAGCGGCTATTCCTCGCTAAAACTCCTAACGAGGTCTAGTTGCGCCGTTTTCTTGTGGGACTAACACATGGGATCATCGTCAGCCCTATGCCTCCCAGGATAGCCACATGTATCAAGCCCCTGGGCCCCATTCTTTCATTGTGATCTCGCCAAAACGTTAGGTTGGAATTCAATAAACAAAAGGCCTTAACGTTAAATCAATGACTCTTTTGAAAAGCCTCAATATATATAAATATTACCTTTGGCTTTAAAACATACACATTGGGATATATCGAGTCAGTTCATAGCTAGTAGAAGAGAAACCCACCTGTACACCTTATCGAACCAACCAAGAAGACAAGTCCTATGAACCCGGCGAGTCTCCGCCCTTGAGAAAACTGTACAAAGACAACACGACACGTTCATGAGACTCAACATGGCCAAATAACAATGTCATGGAGATGCATCAAGTTACCATTCAATCATTCTTTCATTCTTTGTATCATACACGTTCATTCCAATTCATATCTTTCATATATTCATTCAAATCAAGGCAAAATATGTCAATGACATGCATAGCACATATATCAGCTTGATTATATATCATATGAATCACCAAGTTTGGAAATAACAAGCATTAAGGGTTCACATTGTAGCACTTAAACGTTTACTCTTTCATTTCATGTTGAAATATTGAGTTCATAACATAAAATTCATAAAAACATGAATACATATCATGTACTATCAATTAATCAAGCATACAAGCATCATTCATAATATAAAGTATCAAAAAACATGTAAAAGAAATGTACGAAATAAAAAAACAAACAAAGAAGTAGAAACTGAACGAAAAACAAAACAAAAAGGCAACAATTGATTTGCCCTGGCCGGGAAAATTTTGCCCCAGGCCGGGCAACTCTTCTGTTACAAAAAAACAACTTGCCCGACCCAGGGCAAATTTCACTAGAAATTTGCCCTGGCCGGGCAAACTGCCCTGTTGCGAAAAAAAAGGGAAAAACAATCAGGGTTCGATCCAAACAACCCAAAAGCATCAAATACACTCCATTAAACATTCAAGAAACAATATAAACACTTCATACATAATCAACAAAACAAGCATAAGTTCATGAATCAAAGTTCAACATCAAAAGATTCAAGTAAAACGTTCACACGGGCGTAAATGAGATATATAGGCATTCATGAGTGCATAATGAACCAATTAATCACTTTCTTGGCACAACAACTCCCATACACACTTCATACTTCAATCATCAAACAAATTCCAAATAACGGGATGAAGGGGATCAAGACTTCAAGGGGTAAAACCACTCCAAAACCTTCACTCATGCTAGAAATCAATCATATAACACATATCTTGCACATTTGAGCATCAAACCCCTATATTCATGCATTCTCATGACTAACCCCTTCACAAGCATAAAGGCGAGATTCTCCCATTCAAGTTCTAGCCAAGAATTCCAAACATACAACAAGAATTGGCAACAAGAATCATCATATATGCACTTAGGGTCAAGGTAATACATAGCAACACAAGAACACCAAGTTCACCTCAAAACCTTGAAAGAGCATTAATGGAAATTACTTCCCTAGCCAGCTACCAAGTAAATTACACCTCTAGAATCATAAATATACATTCAAGGAACAAGAAAGAAGCATTAAAATCCATCAAGAGTCATGGAATCACAAGGAATCAATTTTGGCCCCCCAAACCCTTACTATTCACTAATTTCCCAATCATGCTTATACCATGGAATATGCTTGAAATAGATACATGAAAATGATCACAAGAGTGCAAGGATTTCAAATATGTAATCACCTTGATGAGTTATGCAAGAAGAATGGTGGTTCTTGAGCTTGGAGTTGTAACCATGGAGTCTTGGAAATGGGGTTTCCTTCTTTCTTTCTTTCTTTCTTGCTCAAAAATTTAAGTGTTTGGTGTGGGGAGAGATGGGGTCTAGGTTGGGGGATGAAATAGGGAGGAGAGAGAGTCTCCAAGTGGGTATAGGTTGAGGGAGTATGTCTATAGGGGCGTTAGGTAGGTACGTGTACGTTTAAAGCTCATTTTTTGTCATTTTAGTATAAGGGTTCGGTTTGCTGCTACTTTCCCTGAATTTGGTGATAAATATTGGGATTAAATCTATTTTGGTTGATGGTATTTGAAGTAAGGAGCATGTGGGCCTTTGAATCGCCCAATTTGAACTTAAAACGAAGGAGTTAGGGCATTTTTAGTGAGCAAGGGTCATTATGGCCGAATATAAATAGGTCAAGTGGATTCCGGGCAAAATTCGAGGGTTCGATCAATTTTAGAAAAATATGGGGATAATCCCATCAAGTCCGAATCGTCGATTCAAGCTCAATGGAGGTGACGAAACTCAATTCTGAGTTTCCGAGCTCAAGACATGCATGCCGAAACGAAAGGTACGCTAAGTGCTCGTTAGCCTCCTTTTCGTCACTAACTTAAAATGAAATGCATATGTGTGCCACATAAATCCCAAAAATGAATCAAGAACTCATAAAGACGATTAAAATACGTAAATTCAGCATATACTCAATTTTCGAGAATTTCAAGTTCAAAACGCGAAGAAAAGGCACATGATCAAATCACTCATGCGCACGTTATTCATTCAATCAATTATTACAAATACTTCACATATTCACTTAAGTCATATAAGTCATATTAACAATTATTCCAAGTAACAACAAGTTAAGTCACATAATTACATAATTAAATGAATTTAAAACGCGAAATTAATAACATGTTAAACAAACCTAAGCCGCCGAAAGATTGAGGCGTCACATTATGCCTTTAATTTGAGAGCTTTTGGTTGAGTTCTGGAGGAGTTTCGGTGTTTTTGGTGTTGCTCCGTCTTCCTCCTCGCGTTTCTGCATTTTTTGTTGCTCCAGAATTTTCCACGGGCGTGGATTTTTTCCCATAGCCGTGGATTTGTGCCCGACTTTCAGCCAGTTTTTGGCATTTTTCCCACGGGCGTGGATTTTTCCTCCACGGGCATGGATCCTCCCCTATTTTATGTCTGAGTTTATTTTGCTTTGTTGACCCCTCATCCAAACTAGGATTGACATGAAATTTTAACCACAAAAACCTCTTTGAGTCTAGAACATTCTTCAATTAAAATTAACTCAGTATCTTTTCTAGATTATGAGATATAATCAATCCTTTTTTATATTACCACTTCCTCGAAAATCTGCATTCATCCAAATTTGGGCTTAAACCATTTCTTCCTCGCTTTGAACCACGATTTGAGCCATATGCCATTTGAAAGGTCTATGTGTCTAGTTTCATTTTCAAGAAACAAAACTCATTTCTCATTCCTCAAACTCAAGTTATACCCATTTTCCTACAACTTGTTCGTTTTGGAGAACTGTCAGCTTTTGCCCGTTTTCACTCGAAATCCCTTTTTGTGTTTTTATTCCGTTTTTCTTATATCCTTCCACCTCTAAACTTGATCCTAACTTGTTTTATCATGTTTATGTGTATGTACTTGCACTCATATACATCTTATGTTTCTTGAGCTATGTGAATTGTTTGCACGAAGCACGTATCCATCTTGTTATGTGACTCCACTTTATGTTATGCATGAATTGGGCACATGAATGTGTTTTATGATGATAAATGAATATGATGAACTACGTAATATCTTGAATTACATGTAATCGATTTGAATATGAGCTTTGCCTAAGTGTTGCATCCCTTAAGTGTTTATGCATACGCCGTGCGTCAATGTGGTTCACTTTGAGTCTAAGTATTGTATTTTGTCTCCAGTTTGCTCAGGTACACCCGGGGTGGTGTTTCGTGGTCCGTTTTGATTTCGGGGTGAATCACGTGCTTGGTTCTTGGCTTCGTTGGTGTAAGGTGAGATATTAGGATTTTCTTTTAGTTAAAGTGACCTATAACCCTATGTGCTCGTTTTCAAGCCTGCATACGATTATCCTATTATATTTATATAATAGATATGTGTTTGTATAAGATATGTGTATGGCTTTGTCATACGAGAAAAGTTTTAAACTATATGTACGAGCGTATGTAAGCTTGAAATGTTTTGCAACGAGGCTATGCTCCAAACCGTGTGTCTTCGCGTCAGCTTTGGATTTGGATAACACGGAGAGGCACATTATAGCATATGCTAAGTTGCAAGGTAACGTATGCTCGATCAGGTACGTAAGTTACTTTCCGTTAAGTTATGATAAGTTTAATAAGCGAGGTATGCCCTGAAATATGGGAATATGTTACAATTTGGGTTTGTTGGGCCCAGGGAATTGTGGGTAAGGATCCCCGGGACGGCAAGGGCCGTCGGGATATACCTATGTATGATTTTCATTCGTAGTACCACGCGCGATTCCGGGAGGTTGGTAAGGCATGATTCTCTGAGTACATTGTGGGTTAGCTACCCCTCGTACATATATAAGTAGGTGGAGAGGGTTTGATTCCCGACCACCATGGTGTTGGGGTTGGATTGCTTTATGATATGTTCAGTTTTTGTTACGTACGTTAAGATATGGAAGTAGGTTGGAAACTCGTACTCGTCGGGTATAAGTTATGATATGTTACGTTGCTTATGAAACGGGATAGGATCTTTCTTTAAGCTTTAATATGATATGTTTTGAATACGATAAGCTTAAGTATACGTTTGATTTGAATATGATAATAATAAGTATGAAATGAGTTTGGTTTGAAAAATGGTTTTTGGTTTGCAAAACCCTAATCCCGGTTCATAATCTTTCTTTTGATACGTGCTTTGCTCCTTATTACGTATAGTGTGAGTGTGTTCAGCCCTCTCACTCAGTCAAGTCGTTGGACTGATCCCTCTCCTTTTCCCCCTTTTAGTTTTAGGTGCTGGTTTTGGTTCGAGCTAGGCGGTTTCAAGTTGAGTCGTTTGTTCTGTCTGAGTCAATTTATGTCTTTTGAATTCTGTTTATGTACTTCAGTCCTTTGAATTCGTTTGTGTTGTAAATTATATAATTTATGTTCAATTAATTGCCTTGTCGGCATTCTTAAGTGTTTAAATTGCCCTTCTCGGGCTTTGTCTTTACGTTTTAAAAGAGGCCTGTGAGCCCAAGTCTGCATGTGATTCGAATGATTAAATTCTTGCCGGCATGTGGGTGTGCGATTGTATGATTTGACAGGTTACTAAATCGGGACAGGTTAGGACAGGTGGGTGGAATAGATGAACCCCTATTGTTGATTGATTTGATATGCTTGATGGTTTGTATAATTTTGAAAGTTTGTATTTTTGCAACGCTTCCGCATACAGGTTCTGCGTATTTTGTTGTACAGGGTCTGAGTACTACCTAGCCTAGGTTGGATTTTTGTTTGTCACCCGTTCCCTTTGACTTGGTGCGTGTGCGGACTTTCCATTGCGTACACGTGTCAGGTCCTAGTGTAGGGGATGTGGTGCCTTTCGTTTGGGGTGCTACATTAACTGAAAACAACGAAGCTTATCGTTAATCGCCATTACACCATTACTTTGCGTGTGTTGGTATTCATCCCGAAAAACATGTTGAGCTGACTGGAATTGTTCACCAACATGTTGTATACATTGATATGATCTTGGATCTCAATAAACATCTGTAAGGCTCCAATGGCTTCGAAAATGTCTTCCTGCCTTGTCATCATGTCCTTAACAGCACCAAGTCATGAAGCAACCTCACGCAAAGATGGAGTCGACTCGTTACAGAAATTCGTGGTTGCTCCAGCAATAACTTTACCATTTCTCTCATTCTCTTTTCTTTTTTTCTTATCTGATTCACCAGTTTCTTGGCAGGTTGTAAGCCAATCGATTTAGCTTGATTCACTTATTCTTGGTCAAATCTGCAGGGAATGAAGGATGATACGCAACAGTGTTTGGTTCTTCTCCGTCGACGGTAAGATCAACCGGTGTTTGTTCAGCAGCAGCTGACTAATCCATGGCTTTCTGACCAGTCCCCCTTATCATTTCCATGAATTTCCACCAAAGCCTCGTACAGTGGAAATAGTTTTCCCCGGATATACGAATGATTCTAAAATTGCTGCATGATTCCAACATATAAACATAGTGATTATGACTTCAGACGGTTATGGTGCAACATGAAGAATTAAATTATTGGAATTCAACATTTAATATCACATAACTAACCTGAAAAAAACTATCTCATTCACTAGGCTCAGCCTCAACGGTGAACGTGGTGGAGTTCCAGTTCATACCACTAAAGCATAATGCATTGGATATTTGGTGGTATGTTTTTTTTCCATGAGGTATACTTCGAAGAGATGTGAGGTTCTGCTTTTAGGTCACTTTTAGGCATATAATCCCTCAGCCTACTTTCAAGTTGTACCAAAAATCCACTTCGATAGCCATTGGGCGCTTTCCATCCACTAGAGATTATATCTCTGAAGGCGAGCACAAGGTTGTTCTTTTCTTGAACAGTCCACCCACGTCGGCCTTTCACCTTTGACGTACCAATTCCTTCCATATTCGCCATCTGGCACACCTAGGATCAATCAATGTAGTATAGATTTATGAGGATTAAACAACAATATATATAGTTTACAATTTGAAAAGTTCTTTGTAATTTTGAGGCCTACTTGTCCCCGTACCCCATTCCTTCAAGTGGTACCTTACTCCCCTATATGGGGCTAAGAAACCCTCCCCGTTAGTGTAGCCGGCGTCACATAGATAATAATTTTCTATAAAAATTAGGTGATTAATGTGACACCCGTTCTTCGATCGGTAAAGGTACATAATATGATTTAATTTTTAATTGCGTTTAGAATAGAAATTATTTGAATTATGTGAAATATTTGTGATTATGTGACTTAATTGCGTTTTGGAGATTTTGGGGGTTCTGGAATCGAACCTAGCCTTTGAAAACCGAAATAACTAAACCGGAAAAACCTTGAACCGAACCGACCAGAATAAACCGAACTGGTTCAACCTTATATTCTTGAACCTTTCTTTTATTCTTCATTTTCACTAAACACTCAAGGCAAGAAAGAAGAGAAGAAGAAGAAGAAGCTCTTCCCAAGTTCCAACCTTTGCAAGCTCATTCCCATTTCATTTCTTCGTCATTTTCCGATCCAAAGTAAGTTCCGGAATCTCCACAATCTCTACTTTCTTTCAACCGATTACTCTTGTCTTGGTTTTGTGATTTTGAATAAGTTTGGAGAATGTAGGGAATAGTAAGGGTTTGTAACCCATTTTATGATTTGATGACTTTAGATTGATTAGCATGAGTGGGAACCTCAATTATGTGATCTACATGACCTAAGTGTTGCATTTATTTCATGGTTTTGGTTGGGGATTGCATTTATGATGCATTGCATTTGTGAGCTTGGAAATGTATTTTCATGGGTTTGCATAATTAGATCTTTTGGAGCATGAAACCTTGATGCATTTGCTTCATATATGATTGTCATTGCATATTATGTTGTTGGTATTATAATTTTTGGGAGATATGTTGATGTTTTGGAATTTTGATCAAACCCCTATTTTCCCGCAATCTTTCTGTCCAGAAATGCCCGTTTGGCCCCTTAGTTGTTTTTACAAACGCCCGTTTGGAATGACGCCAAATTTAAATTTGTGTAATAAAAACGGTCGTTTGGATTTGGTGAAGAAAAGTGAAACGGCCGTTTGGACTCTAAAATCTGAGGCAGTAGCTTTTTGAACGCCCGTTCGGAAATTGTGTTGTTTTTGCAAACGGGCGATTGAAGGGCTAAAATTTGTTACAGACACAACTTGAACGGCCGTTTGGAATTCCTTTGGAAATTCGAAATGGCCATTTGGGGAGTCATTTATGGGAACAGACGCATGTCACACGGGCGTTTGGGATTTGTTCTAAAACCCCAAACGGCCGTGTGAGATGCCACTGTCCGTTTTTCAAATTTTTGACTTTTACGGTTCGATTCATTTGCTCCCAAAACACCTATATATGTCATTTTTGAGCTTTAATAAGCTACTTTCATGCTTCACATCTATTATATGACTTGTTTATGCATGAGTTTGCATTTTGGGCTGAATATGTGTTTGATCTTGAATCATTTGAGCATATTTATGCATCTCATGCATGCTTTGCATTCCGCGCATCATATTTGGTACATTTTGAGTCTAAGCATCGGGTTTTGTATTCTTTTTTGGTACATTTTGAGTCTAAGTCTTGGGTTTTGTATCCTTTTTTGTTTCAGAGCCGAGTCCGGATACTACCGAGCCCGAGGTTTAGGTGGTCCTTGTTCATTTGCTTCCGGAACTATTTCCTTTTGATACCAGGTGAGGTTTAGGACTTTTGTATTAGTTAAACGACATATGGCCTATTGTTTATTGATTTCTCAACCCGTATGCGATTATACCTTATATATCCAGTAATTATGGGTGTTTAAGATATGAATATAGACTTGTGGACTACCTTGAAGGTTTTGACGAAATTCATATATGAATAGGCGTATGTAAGCTTCGTTTTGAAAACCTTTTTTGTAATTTGTCCGATTTGAGCGAGTTGTGCCCTGAAAGATGGGAAGTTAGATTGATTTGATTTGTTGGGCCCCAGAATTATGGGTAAGGAGCCCCGGTACGATAAGGGTCGTCAGGTTTGACCTATGTGTAATTCCATTTAAGGTATACACGTGCGACTCTAGAGGTTGGGAAGGCGTGTGTACCTTGAGCCTTCGGTGAATAACCGGAGATGGCGTATTATGGGTTCACAACCCCTTACGTATTTGTATTTATGGTAGTGAGGGTTTGATTCCAGAATGGCGAGAAGTAGAGGATGGATTGAGTTTGTTATTTGATATTTGTATTATTTGTGAAGGAGGTGGAGAGTCTGTACTTGCCGGACTTTTATTCATTTTGTAATTGATAATTGTGAATCGAGATAGGAATTCGATATATGTAATATGATCTTTTGAAATGTTTGTGTAAAACCCTAGCTAAGTTCATGATCGTCACTTTGTTATTTATTTTGGTATATCTATATTCGGTGTGGGTGGGCATTAGCCTCCTCACTCAGTTGAGCCGTTAGACTGACCCTCTCTCTTTCCCCCTTTAGTGCAGGTTTTTTGCTCGAGTTAGGCGGGGAAGTGCGTCTTAGTGTCGTACTTAGTAGTCTGGGTCTAGTTGCATTACATTTGTATTTACATTTGAATACTTTATGATATGAATTGTATTTTATGGAGGATTGATACTTGATATTATTTTGGCCCCGTGGGCAATGTATATATTGTACTCGTGTCGAGCTTTGCATGTGATCCTTTATTATTTTCGCTTTTGTTGTTTTTGTTTCGCGTGCTCTGTCAGTTTTAGCCCCGCTTAGCTTAGTGTGTGAGTGTAGGTCCCCGTTCGCTTTGATTTTGATTCATGTACGGAGGCCCATTTCGTATGTGGATTTGGATCTAAGTGCGAGGGATGTGGATGACCCACGATTGGGCATCACATCCTAAAGTGGTATCAGAGAGTCCGGATGCAAAGCCGGAGCTTTAGTGTCGTGTCGGGATTGTCTAGGTCGTGCGGTCTAGGACAATGTGATTTTTGTGCGTACTACTTGATTATTTGATTTCATTTATATGACTTTTATGTGACTAATTGTTTATTTTCTTATTTATTGTACACATGAACATATACTAACCCTCACACATGTATATTTTAATTATTTCTTTTATAGGATGCCTCCAAGAAGACACCACCACCGGGATAGGTCCTCCAATCACCGCCACCATAAAGATCTCTTCCCACCCCGGGATAATACTCCACCACCACCTCGGAGGGATCCTGAGGACCTTATGGAGAGATTAACCACTTATCTAGACGACCGGGCACAAGAAAGGAATGCTCACCTGGGGGGAAATAATGGAGGAGGACACCTCACCTCTCTTTTCCAGGAATTCAAGAGCCAAAACCCACCGTTCTTTGTGGGTGGCAATGATACACAAGCGGAGGAATGGATGATACAAACCAACCGGATTTGGAACCTCATACCTTGTGGCGAAGCGGAGAAGTTACAATGCACACTCACCATGATACAAGGCCAAGCATATAGTTGATGGTCTAGTGTACAAGAGAAGTTGGAGACCACGGGTGAAGAGATCACATGGGAGGTATTTAACCAGGAATTCCGAAATAAGTATATTCCTAAGGCCACGAGGAATAGGCATTTGAGGGAGTCTATGGACCTCAAATAAAGGAAGATGGCCGTCACCGAATACATCAATGAATACGAGAGGCTTTCTCGTTATGCTTTCAACATTGCTAATGACGATGAGAGCAAAGCCTCCCAATTCCATCAAGGGCTCAATGAAGACATAAAAGATGCATTGGAGTCTTCCATGTGAGCACTTGGGCGGAGGTGACGGACAAGGCTCTTCAAGTGGAAGAAAGGGTTCTCATGAGAAGAAAGTCTACACACTCTGGATCGGGCTCGAGTTCTGGGTTCAACAAATATGGGAAGAGGCCGGCCCCACAATCTTTAACTCTGACCAAACCTCACTTCAAGCAACCCCAACCCGTAGGGCAAGCACCACCTCTCGCTCTACCGGCACCGGGCAAATGCACACATTGCCAAGGGAACCACCTCGTGAAAAATTACTTCAAACTCCATAGGAGGTGTTACAATGTGGCTAGCCGGACCACCTAGTGAACAAGTGTCCCAAGACGAATGCCACCGGGGGAAATCAAAGGCAGGCAATACAAGCACGGGCCTATGCTTTGGGAGGAGAAGAAGAGGAGACCGCGGAGTTAGACCCCAATGCCGTGGTGGAAGGTACAATTAACATCCATGGCACTATATTTCATGCATTATTCGATCCTGGGACCACGCATTCATTCATTTCTCGGGATCTTGCTTCTTCTATATGCTTGCCCATCACTTTATGTGCGCATGATTATATGGTTAGCTATCCACTCGGAGATAGTAGAACAACTTACATGGTTTACAAGAGTTCTCCGGTGAAGTTTGAAGATCGGGTATTCTTAGCAGATTTGGTTAAAATGCCGATGAAGAGATATGGGGTTATTCTCGGGATGGATTGGTTATACGAGCACCGGGCCATAATGGATTATCGAGAGAAAAAGGTATTATTAGGATTGGTGGTTTTCACGGGCGAGAAGTTTAAGTCAAGCCCCTTTGTTTCTTTTATTGAGGTTAGAAAAATGGTCTGGGACAGCGCAACGGGCTTCGTGGCTTATCTCTTAAATAAACTAAAGGATCAAGCCAGGCTCGAGGAGACGGAGGTTGTACAAAAGTATGCGGATGTCTTTCCAAAAAGCTTAGGAACTTTGTCGCCCGATAGGGATATTGAATTCGTGATCGATCTCTATCCCGGATCCAAGCCTTTTTTGAAGACTCCCTATAGCATGGCTCCGGCGGAACTTAAAGAGCTTAAAACGAAACTTGACGAACTCCTCACGTGTGGGTACATTCGTCCGAGTATATCTCCTTAGGGTGCCCACGTATTATGTGTGAAGAAGAATGATGGAATACTCTGGATGTGTATAGACTACCGTGAGTTGAACCGGATGACGATCAAGAACAAGTATCTTTTGCCGCATATCGAGGAATTGTTCGATTTATTGCAAGGCTCCAAAGTTTATTCCAAGTTAGATTTGCGGCAAGGCTATTATCAATTGCATATTAGGAAGAAGGATATATCCAAGACCGGATTTAACACGAGGTATGGGCACTTCGAATTTGTGGTTGTGCCCTTTGGTTTGACGAACGTACCGACCGTGTTTATGGATATGATGCACCGGGTATTTAGGTCGTTTCTTGATAAGTTCGTCGTGATTTTTATTGATGATATATTGGTGTATTCGAAGTCGGTGGAAGAGCACGCTCAACACTTAAGGATTGTCTTAGAGACTTTGAGGGTGCATAAGCTTTACGCCAAATTTAGCAAATGCGAGTTTTGGATCGACAAGGTAACCTTTCTTGGACATATTATTTCGGGAGATGGAATAGAAGTCGATCCTTCCAAGATTGAGAAGGTGAAAGGTTGGGAGAAACCGAAGAATTCCTCGAAAGTTAGGAGTTTCCTTGGGTTAGCGGGTTATTACCAAAGATTTGTGCAAGATTTCTCAAGGGTTGCGGCACCGTTGACTCAATTAATGAAGAAGAAAGTGGCATTCGAATGGGATGATAAGTGTGAAGAGAGTTTTCGGGTGTTGAAAGACAAATTGAACTTGACACTGATTCTTACCCTACCCGAGGGTATTGAGGGATACGCGGTTTACACGGATGCATCGAAAGAAGGTCTCGGGGTATTTTAATGCAACATGGTCGAGTGGTAGCTTATGCTTCAAGGAAGTTGAAGGAGAATGAGAAGAATTACCCGACATACGATCTCGAGTTGGTCGCCGTGGTGTTCACTTTGAAGAAGTGGAGACATTATCTATACGGGGTAACGTTTGAGGTGTTTACCGACCACAAGAGCCTTAAGTATCTCTTCACTTAAAAGGAGTTGAACGTGAGACAAAGGCGTTGGATGGAATTCCTAGAAGATTATGATTGTAAAATCCAATACCACCCCGGGAAAGCAAAATGTGGTAGCCGACGCTTTAAGTAAGAAGGTGAGTGTGGCTAACTTGGAAGTTGGGACTTCGAGTGAGGAGGTGAAGTTGTGTACAATGAGTTGTTGGTTGTCGAACCTAACGGTTAAATCGGATCTATTTCAATAATTGATAGAAGCTCAAAAGATGGATCGGGGCATGCAAAAGTTGGTGGCTAAGTTGGGGAAGAATTCGAATCCCAAATTTAATTTCGATGAATCGGGCTTGTTGAGATTCAAGGCAAGAATATGTGTCCCGGAAGAGCTTAAGAGAATAATACTTGAGGAGGCACATCGCTCGAGGTATGCGATTCATCCGAGAGGTACAAAGCTCTATAGGGATTTGAAGGAGCGGTTTTGGTGGAATGGTATGAAGAGAAACATCGCGAACTTCGTGAAGCGATGTCTAACGTGCCAAAGGGTGAAGGCGGAACACCAAAAACCGCGTGGAACTCTCCAACCACTTCTGATCCCCGAATGGAAGTGGGAGCAAGTAATAATGGACTTCTTGTCCAGCTTGCCTAAGGTAAAAGGAGGGTACGATGGGATATGGGTGATCGTCGATAGATTGACAAAGTCGGCCCATTTTCTTAAGGTTAAAATGACTGATAAGGTTCCAAAGCTAGCCGAGCTTTATTGTCGTGAGATAGTTCGTTTACATGGGGTTCCGGCGAGTATTATTTCCGATCGAGATCTGAGATCACATCGACCTTTTGGCAAAATCTTCAAAAACAGTTGGATACTAAGCTCAAATTTAGCACGGCGTCTCATCCGCAAACGGATGGGCAATCCGAGAGATTGATACAATATTTGGAGGATATGTTACGAGCTTGTGCATTGGATTTTCAAGATAAATGGGATGAGCACTTGCCTTTGGTCGAATTCGCGTACAACAACAGCTACCAAACCTCAATCAAAATGGCTCCATATGAGGCTTTGTATGGGAGAAAGTGTCGATCACCATTATATTGGGAGATGGAAGATTGGAAATGGACCGAGGAGGATAAATTGATTCGTGCAACGCCAAGATCGGAGATTAAGGATACTATTGAGAAGGTCCAGAAAATCAAACAACGGATGAAGGCGGCACAAGATCGTCAAAAGAGTTACGCCGATAAGAGAATGAGGCCTTTAGAGTTCGAAGTCGGATATCGAGTCTTTTTGAAGGCGTCTCCTAGAAAGGGCTTCACTCGTATAGGTAGAGGTGGAAAGCTCAATCCACGATACCTCGGGCCTTTCGAGATTTTGGAGAGAATTGGAGAAACGGCGTATAGGTTGGATTTACCGTCTAACTTAGCCGGGATTCATAACGTATTTCATGTCTCACAACTCCAGAAATAGTATCCCGATGAAGATTCCATTCTCCCCGTCGAAGATGTGAATTTGGAGCCGGATTTGACCATTTTGAAACACCCTGTAGCTATTCAAGATCGAAAATATCAAGAGTTGAGGAATAAGAGGATACCTTTGGTTCAGGTTCTTTGGAGAGATAGCAAATCTGAGGAGTCGACATGGGAAACTGAGGAGAAGATGAGAAACTTGTATCCGGGTCTATTCGAAGGGACGGATCGGACTTGAGGACAAGTCCATTTTAAGGGGGGGAGGTTGTAACACCCCGTTCTTCGATCGGTAAAGGTACATTATGTGATTTAATTTATAATTGCATTTAGAATAGAAATTATTTAAATTATGTGAAATATTTGTGATTATGTGACTTAATTACGTTTTGGAGATTTTGGGGATTTTGGAATCGAGCCTAGCATTTGAAAACCGAAATAACTAAATCGGGAAAACCCTGAACCGAACGGACCAGAATAAATCGAACTGGTTCAACCTTATATTCTTGAACCCTTCTTTTATTCTTCATTTTCACCAAACACTCAAGGCAAGAAAGAAGAAGAAGAAGAAGAAGAAGAAGAAGAAGAAGAAGAAGAAGAAGAAGAAGAAGAAGAAGAAGAAGAAG
>JBBMKE010425022.1:0-10683 GCA_037834125.1 Lippia alba | reverse complement strand
CTAGGGACTCAAAAGGCCATAATTACCGAATGGCCCCAAAACATACAAAAACTGCTCATTTGAGTCCAAACTAATTACGAGAAGTCCCAAAACAAGTTTAAAACATTCAAACAAGTTCAAGATTCATATATTTCACATTAAGCAAGCTTGGGAATTCGAAAACACAAAATTCACATTACGCGATTAATCAAATAATTCAAATAACACGTTCAAATTGTTCAAGTTGTTCGAATAAGAAGAGAGTAAGGAATAGCAAATCATATAAAGTCATCAATTAATACAAGAATCCAAGTAAACTACATAAATAAACCCACACGTGTTTCGTATCTGTACGTGTGAGCAAGCGGGGTGTCACACCATAGGCGAGGATTAGAAACTTCTCCAAGTCGAGTGTCCAACAGACAGTGGGAGCGTCAACTTTGACTCTGCTGAGACTTGTTTATGTTTTAAACTTGTCTTTTGAAGGATCATTCAGTTTCATGAAGTGATAAGTGCATATGATGATGCGTTAATAATACATAAGGGTGATTGTTACAAGAACTCCATCACTGAGATGTCCCACATGAGAACAATCCTAAATGGGAAAGTGTGACACCCCATCTGATCGATCGTACAGGTATGACGTGTGTGCGCATTTAAATTAATTAAATATGCATTTATATTTATTTTATATTTATTTTAAAGGATTATTTTTATTAATTTAATTATTTGAAGTATTTAATATTTATCTCTTTGAAAAATTGAATCTTATTGTTTGAATAATATGTTTACTTGTTGAAATGTGTTGCGTTTGGGTTCGATATCTGAGATTAAAATTTGGTGTCGTTTTAATATGTTAGAGGTTTTTGAGTCGTGAACTTGAATATGTGCTCGTTTTATGTTTTCGATCTTGTTTGTTATGGTTTCGAAGTGCTTGAACCGTTTTGGACCTAAAGGAGGCTAAAAGGTATTTAGCGTACCCTGGGTTCCGGTAAGCATATCTTAAGCTCGGGAATTCGAATTTGAATTTCGTTATTCCGTTGGAATCATTTCGACGATTCAAGTGCAATGGAACAAGCCTTGTAATTTTTCAACCTCATTTGGTATCCCAAAATGACCTAAAAAATTTGTCTCATGGCTAACTTGCCACCTTTCACTAATTTGCACATAAGTCCCTCAATTCTTGTCCAATTACTCTCAAGGACCGAAATTCTCCTAAATCAATTCTCTATCATCCCATACCATTCTTTGACTGAAATCACACAAGAAAAAAGGATTTTCAGCAGCCATTTGGAGAAACCCCTTAATCCCTCCATTTTCACTATTCAACTAAGAGAATTTGAGCTCAACCTCTCATATCCTCCAACATCTTCAAGAGATGAGTTAATATTTGTAATCTCCATATTTTTATGATCATTTCCATCCATAAGTCTTAGATTTTATTTCATGAATGATATGGTTTTCAGCATTTGAATGAATAGTTAGGTTAAATGTCTCCATATGTGAATTCTTGACATTCTTTGGATGAATCTTGAATTGATGGTATATTTATGATCTCTTGAACCTCACTTATTGTTAAATGATCCTAATCTTGCTGTTGGTTGAGGGAATTGAATGTTACCATACAAAACCCAATTCCAACTTCTAGAACTCAAGATATTCTCTTTTTCCTACAGTTTGTGCAAACCGTAAATTATCAGCTTTCACCAAAACTTGCTCAAATCCATTTTCTTGCTTTCCTTCCACTTCCTTGGACTCCATATGTGATTTGAATGAATTGTTTTCTTAATTAATTGATTATATATGATATATTTTGATATGTATATGAATTTTATGTTATGAATTTAACGTGTAAGCCAGAATGAAGATGTGAACGTTTAAGTGCTACAATATGACCTTCTTCACAATCTTGCATTTCCTTATGTGTGTAATAGATTCCTTGAACCTCTAAATGACTCATATACATTGTTATCATATGTTATGAAGTGTTATGAATATGTTGTGTTAGGTGATGCCTTTTGCTATGAGCTACACCTACAGATTATATTTCTTACTTGCATGAACAATATACGAATCGAACATGGAACGAATATGTGACACCCAAGCACGGGCCACCACATCCCCCACACCTAAACCCAAACTCACATATGAAATGGGAAGTCCATACATGAGCCCAAATTTAGGCGAACGGAGACCACACACTCGCTAGACTAGGCGGAGCTAAAATAAACCAGAGCGTACAACACATAAACAGATAGAAGAAGCAAAGCAATCTCAAAAAAAACATAAAGTTCACATATCTCAAATATATACAAAGATTACAAGGCCAAAACGAATTCAGTTTTATATCATTAACAATTCATAAATATAAATTCAAAATAACATATGCAATGCACCTAGCACGACCTAAACCCAAAAGTGAGACTCGAACGACCCACTTCTCTGCTTAGCTCGTGCACCAAAACCTGCAAACTAAAGGTGGGAAAAGGAGAGGGTCAGTCTGATAGCTCGACTGAGTGAGGGGGCTAACATACACCCACATACTATACATATAAAGAGCAAAGCATATTAAAGATAAAGGTTATGAATTCGGGAATAGGTTTTGCATATCAAAACGTTTTCAATAAAACCATACATATCCATATTCATTAACATTGAGACCGTTTCATAATCCAACCATTTCATTAAGCTCGGCGAGTACGAGTAATTCTCCATTACTCCTCGTTACATTACATTACAAATACCAAATCACATTCAATCCTCAACTTCATTTGATGGAAGAGTCCGTCAACCCTAGCCATCCATTACATTACACATTCCTCAAGGGGTGATTAACCCACGTGAGTACCATTATACATTCCTCGAGGGATAGCTAACCCACACGAGTCCTCCCCGGTTCATTTCGAAGGCATCGAGAATATCATGGCTTCCCCAACCTCCCTAGGGTCGCACGTGATACCTCGGAGGGACAACCACAATTAGGCTAAACCCGACGGCCCTCTACCGTACTGGGGTCCTAACCCTGGTAGTCTCCATGGATCCAACATTACCTTTACATTACCATTTCATTGCATTCTCACTCCAAATCAAACCATTAGCATTACCTTCTAAGCATAAGGAATTCATAAACATTAGACTTTCATTACAATGTGAGCTCATTATACTCGTAATTATAGCCCTTTTTGGGAAAGCCAAAACTTAATCATAAAAATTATAATCATATCATACATTACATATATTTAACTATATATATAATAAATAGTCGCATATGGGCTAGAAAATGAGCATTTAGGGTCATAGGTCGCCTTAACTATACAAAAAGGTCCTAAACCTCACCTTTGAACAAATACGTTGTTTGGTGCAAGAAAACGATCCCAAAACCTCAAACCTCTGGCAAGACTCCTCTCGGAAGAACCCCTGTGATAACCAAACACAATTCTAGAGACTTAGATACAAATATGAACCATTTAGATGCTCGACAATGCTCATGAATGCAAAGGATGCATATAAGTGCATAAACGTATCAAAGAAGGCATTATGAATCATATCTCGTTCAAATGAATTCTAAATCATATCAACATTCATCACAATCAAGGGTACACATATATAACAAGTTAGAATCAAGTTCAAGGGTGAAAAGTTACAAGAAAAATGGAAGGAGAAAACAAAAAGGAATTCTGAGTGCAATCGGGCAAAAACTGCCAGATTGTCAAAATGCACAAGTTGTACAAAAATAGGAATATCTTGAGTTTGAGAAATGAGAATTGAGTTTTGTTTCTTGGAAATGAAACTAGACACATAGGGCTTTCCAAACATGTATGGCTTGAATCATAATTCAAAGCGATGTGAAAATGGCGTAGACACAAATTTGGGTGAGTGCAGATTGGCCACACCAAAAAGAATTGGTTATATCTCACAAACCAGAAAACATATGGGGGTTATTCAAATTTGATATTGTTCTACACTTCAAGAGGTTTTTGTGATTAAAATTTCAGCTCATTTGGAGTTTGGATGAGGGGTCAACGAAGCAAAATAAAATTGAACAGAAAGCAGGGGAGGATCAACTGTCGTTGGAAATTAAGCATTCAAAATCAACGACCGTTGAAACGATGCAGTATCTCCCTACTGTAAACACAAATTCAAACGACCTTTGTCCTTCAGGGCAACATTTCCCACGGTCGTTGGAACCTAAAAAGCGGCCAAAAGTGGTTCAAAGTGTAGATTTCAGCTAAGGCAAGCTCCAAAACACCCCAAACTCGATCCCAACACCAAAAAAAGGTCACATAATCATGGATAAACCCATAAAATCATGTATAATCACAATAGACATCAATTAGCATCAAGGAAGCATGAATGCATACGAAAAATTCCAACAAAACACTCATATAGGCACTTAGAGGCCAAACCGACGCACAACTCAAACAAGAATGCATAATTGAGTTCCAAAACCATATTCTCAAAACCACAATGCACATATCCAAGTCCTAACACATAATTACACATACAAACAACAATTGGGGTGAAGGGGTCCAAGTGATCATATCAATATTTAAGCAAGAATCCAACATTCATGCATCAATTCATCATATAAGCACACATCTTATACAAATGCACCCATAAATCACGTTCTCAAGCAAAATCCCACAAACCCATCAAAGAACTAATGTCATATACATCCCAACTCAAACACTAGGCCAAGAAATTCATAAATAATCAAGGAATTAGCATTCAATACACCCATGTAAGCATGAAAGTGCAACAAGAGCTATAGAGGAGCATCAAGCCATCATAATCCCAAAACCCTTGCTAAAACCCCCACATAAATATACATATCTCCCCACATATAATTCCACAAATATACACATGTATGAGGTCACCAAGACAAGAGAATCACAAATAAGTTCTCACCTTGAAGAAAAAGTGGAAGAAGAAGGAAAATCTTGAGCTTGGTTGAACAAAAAATGGAGGTAGGAAGCTTGGAGTTCTTCTTTCTCACTTCTTGGGGTTGCTGATACATTTTTGGGGAAAGAGGGAGGGAGAAATGCTGCAAATTATTAATAAAGAGGGAAGAAAAGTCCACAAGAAGTATGGCCATAGGTCCTACTAGGTGCATTAGGTACGTATTGTGTACGCGGGTTAATATTTAGGTCGAAACGAGGTCAGAAAATTATGGGGCTAAGCTCATTGAATCCAATTCATCGAATCAAACTCAACGAAGGCGTCAGAACTCGATTCCGAGTTCCCGAGCTCAAGATACGACCTAGGGACTCAAAAAGCTATAATTACGAATGGCCCCAAAACATACAAAAAGTGATCATTTGAGTCCATAATAATTACGTAAAGTCCCAAAATAAATTTAAAACATTCAAACAAGTCTAAGGATCATATAGGTCACGTTAAACATGCTCGGGAATTCAAATACACAAAATACATATTACGCGATTAAATCAAATAATTCGAATAACACATAAGTTCATATTGTTCAAGTTGATCAAATAAGAAAAGAATGAAGAAATATAAATCATCTAAGAGTATCAATTAATACAAGAAACCAAGTACATTACGAAATTAAACTCACACGTGTCGCGTACCTGTACGTGTGAAATAGCGGGGTGTCACATGTTATAGTTAACATACTGGAGTGGTACTCTGGTCCCTGCTAATTCTTTAAATGAAAGCATACAGTTACAGTTTCTGGCTCCGACGGTTATGTGTAGAGGTGATGCTCGGGAGACGAGCACCAACGACGTCACTAATACCGGCTGCTACACTTGACAATTGACCCCGACTTTAATAGGAGGTTTGTTAAGTCAGGACAATCTGTCTGAGAATAGACCGCAAATCTATACTCATTACATGTTTACAGGTCTTTGAGGGCTAGCTACCCGAAGTGACACCCGGTGGAGGATGGTGCATGTTTGTGTGTGCATGTGGAGTATTGTTGACCTTAGCTCGATGCTCTGCTATATGTGAATTTATTGTTGATCCTGGTTCGATACTCTACCTTATCATGTTTTCTGGAGTAAGGATGGAGAAGCCTAGCTTGCGGGCAAAATTCTGTTGCAGTTTAATGGTTTATATTTGAAAGTTCACTTTACCCTGTCCCGTTTTATGAAAGAATTATGAACCATCTACAACATATGTGTGTGTGTGTGATTACATTCATGAAAGAGTTTTGAAAACTTGCCTTCTTTGTAGCATTGCATTCAAACAGTTTTATCACTTGAACTTGTTTATGTTCTTCTATCACAGTTCGGTTTTCAAAGTTTCTGTATCATTTTAAGTTTTTTAGTTCAATACTTTCTTTTATGTATTCCCTCACTTAGTCGTTTTGACTAATACCTCTCCCATTTTCTTGCCTCGTGGTTTCAGGTCTTGCAGCCGCTGTTTAGAGGTATTGAAGCTCTAGATTGTCTTTTTGTCAAGTCAGGACTTTACTGCATTAATCTATTTTGTGTCCTGCATGTTATATGGCTGCTTTACTTTATATCCTGAACAACTTGAGTATTTTTGTAATACTCATTCTGCTTATTTGCTACTGATACTCTGAACTCCTTTACATCGGTATTTACATGTTAATATGATATGTTTACATGTTATATGATATGTTCTGATAAGTCTCTCTTACAAGATCTTTCTGTTCTTGCTTGTTACATGCCATCACACATATGTTTTGAAAAGTTTTAAATTACTCTATTTTTCTGCTGTATAGCCACAAGTTACTCACGTATAGTTCTGAGATAGATAGCCATTTCCTGAAGTAGTTTTTAAGTGATGGCTTACACCATTACTTGAGAGGTACTTTAATGCGGGGGTTGAGGCGTTGCCTGCCTTTATTCTAGTCCGGCACAGCATGCTCACTAGTTCTCTATTTTATCATTTAGGTCGTAGATTCTGTGATTCTCTACATGTTTCGAAATGGTAACCAAAAACCCTCTTATCGATCCTCTGGTCCAAACTATTCTGATTGGCTGAGGAATCTAAAAATCATTTTAGATTCCGAGAAGAGAAGTTATGTTCTCTACGAGGCGGAGCCCGCTCCCAAAGGGGAAGCTCCGACTTGGGCTGAGCAGGATGCGATTCAGAAGTGGAAGGATGATAATCTCTAAGCCCGTTGCCTTATATTGGCTAACAAGCCTCCGGACTTGCAAAGGCAACATGAGGGAATGGATTTTGCTTGGGAGATTTACGACCACTTAGAGCAACTTTACCGCCCTCATCACCGTGTTACAAGGTATAACACCTCAAGAGAATTATTTCATTTGAGAATGAGGGAAAGTTCAAGTGTCCATAAATATGGACTCAAGTTTCTCGCCCTTACTGAGAAGCTTACTTCCATGGACATGCCACTGAAAAATGAGCTTTCAGTGGATTTGTTGCTAGCCTCGCTCCCACCATCATTCAACCCTTTTGTCTTTAACAACATGAATCACGCTAATGCTAGTGTAGCTGAGCTGATTAGCCAGCTTGTGACTGCTGAAAGCACGATCAAGAAGGACAACAAGGTCTTGATGGTGAATGCTCCCACTCCTTCTTCTGAGCCTTCTAAAGGTAAAGGTAAGAAAGCCCAACAAAAGAAGAAGAAGAAGAAAAAGAAGAAGAAGAAGAAGAAGAAACCCCTTAAGCCCACTGGTGGCATTTCGAAGGGGAAAGCCCAAAAGAAGAAGCGTGTTCAGAAAGACGATATTTACTTCCATTGTGGTAAAGCGGGACATTGGAGGAGAAACTGCCCAGAGTACAAGGCTGTATTTTTCTCGTTGAAGTAAATCTTTCTATTAATTCTAGTTCTTGGGTACTTGATACCAGTTATGGAACTCATATCTGTAATTTTGTACAATGCTAAATGAAGTTCAACAACTCAGAGAAGGAGAATATTTCTTGAAGATAAGCGATGGCTCAAATGTTGAAGCTCGAGCTTTAGACACAATTAAATTAGATTTAGGTAGTTTTGAGTTAGTTTTAAATAAAGTCCTTTATGTACCGAACATTATTCATAATATAATTTCAGTTCCAATTTTAGATTGTGAAGGTTATGAAACTTATATTAAGAATGGTAATTTCTTTATCAAACGGAACAACTCTTCCATTCAAATCGGTAGTCTAAGTAATGGACTTTATCTAACTCAAAAATATTAATATTATGAAGATACAACGAGAAACTAAGCGTAAGAGAGATGATAAAGTTTCAGCTCCCTTACGGCACGCTAGATTAGGACACTTTTCCAAGAACAAAATTAGCAAGATAAACACTTTATGATCATTCTCTGAAAATGATCTTAAGGAGTTAACTTCTTGTGAATCTTGTCTGAAAGGAAGGATATCCAAAGTTCCTTTTAAAGGAACTGTGGAACGTGCCTCAGGATTATTGGATTTGATCCATTCTGATGTTTGTGGACCGCTTAGTGTAAGCTCTAGAAACAATCATCAGTATTGCATAGCCTTTACTAACGACTTTAGTCAGTATGGTTATGTATACTTAATGAAGTATAAATCTGACGCTTTTGAGAAATTCCGAGAATTTCAAAATGAGGTTGAGAACCAAACTGATCACAAATCAAAGTCCTTCGATCTGATCGAGGAGGCGAGTATCTTAGTGAGGAATTCCTTAATCATCTCAAAGATAATGGGATTATCTCCCAGTGGACTCCTCTGGGAACTCCTCAGCTTAATGGAGTTTCTGGGAGAAGGAATCGAACCCTACTTGATGTTGTTCATTCCATGATGAGTTTCACTGACTTACTACCTTCGTTCTGGGGTTATACCCTAGAAAGTGCAGCAGAAATTTTGAATCTTGTTCCTCTAAGTCAGTCCCTAAAATGTCCTTTGAAATGTGGCATGGCAAAATCCCTAGTTATTCTTACTTAAGATAGACATCAAGAACTGGTTCAGCAACATGCAGTAAGCCGAAACTTCGCTAATCGGTAGATGAATACCCTAGAAGCAGAGAATGTTGCTCTCGCCGTGAAGTAGTTAAACTCCAGGATAACTTGGCCTCTATGACAATAGATAGGAATGTTGTAGTTAACACTTATCCGCAGTATCGAGCCCGTGTACAAGACCGACTCTTTGATGCCTTTCACATGACCAGAGAGCAGGCAGTTGAGGAAGCAGACGCTCAGCAGGCAGCAGCAAATGCAGAGGATGAGGACCCCGATGAGGATGCAGCTGCAGGGAGTGATCCTAATTCTGGGAAAGATTCAGGTGACGGGTGGAGCCCCATCCGAGGTGAGGTAGTTAACATCGAGGCTGACCTAGCTCCGTAGACGTTCAGAGACGGTTGATGGACTGGTTATGTACATATAGGGTAATGTAGAGTAACACCGGGGATTGTAGATACCAGTTAGTGGAGGACTTTCCCAACATGACAGCTGACGCAGCACTAGGAGTGATGGACTTGAGTGGGTTGAGAGCTCTTTTAGGGTGTAACTTAATTTAGATCAGGTCCATCCAATTTTGTTTTACGTAGTTGTAGCTCTCAAACTTCACATATACATATAACCCACTTTTGCAGTTATATCTCTGTCTCACATTATCATTAGATTTACTGTTTTCATACTTACTGCATTATAACATAGAATTGCTTCAAGATACCAGCAGGACAGGAGTGAGTACTTTATTTACTTGCACCTTTACTTGCTTTATTATATCCAAACTTGTGTTTTATTAAATTTGTGCAATATGATATCATTACTTGGAATTATTTGGAAATATGCACTTGCCTGATTAATTGTAGCATATTCTTAACCATCATGCATTATAAAGATTACTGCAGAACATCATGTCTCCCAGAAGAACTGCTACTTCCCCTAGAGAAGGAGCATCTTCAGCAAACGGAAACTCTGAATTAGTAGATGCCCTTAAAGAAATTGTGCAATATGCTAATGGAGCAAAAGGAAACAATGAAAAGACTCTGGAAAAGTTTCTGCGAATAAACCTCCCTAAGTTCTTCGGAGAACCTAACGATAAGAAGGCAGAAAATTAGATAGCTTAGTATTGAGAAGATATTTGAAGCTATGGGAATTACTGCTGAGGAACTAGAGAGGGTTCAATTTACATTCTTTATGCTGGAAGGAGCTGCACTAAGCTGGTGGAACTATCACTACAAAAAAACTGCCGAAAACCGACGGAAAAAACCTACGGAATTTTTAGGTTTTCCGTTGGAAAAGCAGATTTCCGACGGAAAACCAACGGGATGGCGCCCGTGGGAAGATCCATCATCGGAACTGGGTACCAACGGGTCCATTCCGTTGGTTTTCCATTGGAAATATATTTCCAACGGAATCCCAACGGGCAAATGAATTTCCGAACAAAATAATTTCCAACGGAAAACCAACGGACAATTTCCGTTGGTTTTCCGTCGGAATTCCTTTCCAACGGAAAACCAATGGATTTCCAATGGATAAAAAATGATTTAATTTTTAAGCTAACCGACGGGATAGCAACGGGATTTTCCGTTGGTATTCCGTCGGAAAAAAGAATAAAATTAAAAAAAAATAAAAATTTTATTTGTGAGACCCCGGAGCACCCCGGTTCGAGCTAGACCGAGCCCTCGGACGAGCCACGAGCCGACCTTGAGCTCGGCAACCCGAGAATTAATCCTCACATAATATGCGCTCGCGGGGATTCGAACTTGGGACCCTAAGGAAGAATGATGACTCCCTTACCAACTTGGCTAACTTACTTCTTATTAATATTATGTCTTTA
>JBBMKE010425011.1:0-10684 GCA_037834125.1 Lippia alba | reverse complement strand
ACACACATATATATACATATTTCTCAAATATATATTATATATAAACTAATATATATTTTTTAAAAAAATTCGTTCAATAAACCTTGTGTTTCTTTTTACTTGCAAAAAGAACACTTAAAGGGTATTTTGGGTAAATCACATTCATTTGTTGACCAAATGGAATGAGGGGTCAGTGTGCAAAAAATAAAAAATATAAGATTTTTTGAACGAATTTTTTTTTCACAGGATTTTTTTTAGTCTTTTCTCAAAACACAGGGTTGTGGGGATATATAACTCGTTAATTTATTTACGCACATAAAAATACCAAACTACTTTGTCATTATTATTATTTTTTTAATATTTATGATATTATTGGTACGATAAAATGAGATGGGGATGTCATCGTTTTTAACCTTTCCTCTACTAATTGATACAAACTTTCTAGATCTTTTTACTAACTTCTTTCTTTAATTTTCGTCTGTTTCAAGACCAATAGTAATTTTATTTTGGGCAAAATTAGGGGGCTAAATTTCTAACTCAACCCAATCCATCTGTCTAAATATTAGGTTACGGTTGGGAGTTCCAATTTCAGGTCAGACTGAAAGCAACCCGGAGAGAAAAAGAGAAAAACGAGTTGGGTTCGGGTTAACGAATATTTTTTGCAGGTGACCCAGAATCCAAAATCCACCCAACGCAGTGATCCACCCCAAAAATTTTAAAATATATATTTAATTTATCTAAATTATATGGTTTTTTATAACTACAGAGGAATTTATAAAATGATAATTTATTTAGAATAGATATACTTAAAGAATAATAATTAGTTTCTTATTCGAGAATAACATAATTTATAATATATTGTCAATAATATATGATTTGTTTAAATATAATTATATAGTTTTGCTAATTAGATAGACATATATAATTTAATATGATTAAAATTAAAGGGAATTTATTACAATATTAGAATATTATGTCATTATTTAGACTTAGATAATTATAATTGCATTATGATTAGTTTATTATAAAATATGTTATGTAAATCATTCGAACTGTAGGGGAAAAAATGAAGCATCATTCGATTTATAATAATATTTGTGAATCTAATTTATATTTTACATGATGACTATTGATTATAATTTAGATTTTATTGGAAAACGTATTATTGGGATATTTGGCTAGGCAACTAATTTATAATTTACATAATTATCATTGGAGAAAATAAAAGACAGATAGAAGAAGCGATTTTTCCGACAAAAATTTATTTCTTAATTTTCATTTCAAAATGTATTGAATTTGTATAAATAAGAATTTAAATAGAATTTGTATGAAACTTAATTAAAATTAGACCTAGAATTGGATCTTGTTTGAGATTACAAACAAATTTCTAATAAGGATTGATGGGCGCGAAATACGCTCGTATCCCTACCCTCCACGTGTCGCGATCCTAAGCGACATCCCTGAGGAATGGAGAACACTAAGGTAGAACGCTCGAAGGAACGAGGCTCGTGAAAGGAGTCAAGCCCCTCCCACACCTCGTTCTCTCTTGGTCATAGCTCACCCTCGAATCAACTTAAAGCACGAGGTCTTGATTCTCGCCACGACCCTCTCCAGGAGGACCATCCTACGCAAGAGTATCCTCCCCAAAAGGATTATCCCTCGGGCTCCATATGCTTGTTGGGTCAACGCCCCTCATTTGGACAGGATAGCTATATCTTGAGCGTCCTTACGCTCGAGGATTCACCCTCATGCACTCAGTCGCTTGGAAAAATAATGCCTTAGTCGCCACTGACACAACAACTGTGTCTAACCGTCCAAAAGTGAAAGTGACTCATTCATGTCACTTTCAAGCCCCCACATCCCGCCACGTGTCTAGGGCAGCACACTTTCAGAACCACATGGGTAATATTACCAAATGCCCCTCTCCCTCAACTTATAAATAGAGGAATTCTCCTTCACATTCCTTAAGTGACCTCTTCACATCACAACCTTTCTTCATCCACAAGAAACACATGTTCACTGAACTAGAAAACCCCCATTGCTCCATATCTTCAAGCTTTAACAACTTCATCTCACTCATATCTTTCGGGTGCTACCCTAGCTGGTAGAATCCACGCTATTTGGGAACCCAGTTCCTGAGGCTCAATCACGCCTATGATGGTCTTCCCTTCACACAAATTTATTATGTTTGGTGTTTGATCTACCTTAAACCGATTCCGACACCATCATTTTAGGCGTCGTCTGTGGGAAACCACCATTTTCTTCAGCCTTCTTTCGGGCAAGCTAGTCGAATAGTAACACCCTCATCTCCCAGCTTCCATTTTTGAGTTCAGTTCATTTTATTTTGATTGTGTTCTGTGTAAACCCCAAAATGGTGACTACAAGATCTGGTACTGTTGACAATCGAGGAGCTCTCTTTCCACTCAACGAGGAGAGTCTTGAATCAAACCAACGTAGCAACTGTAGCTTGGGGCGTCAATCTGACAGTAGATTTGGGGAATCAAACCAACGCAGCAACTCCGAGTGTTCCCCCCGTTAATGTACCTTCACCTCATCCCACGAGTGCAGCTGTCACTACCAACGCTGCAGGGATCACAAGCATGGGGGCTTATACCACGACAATGATGTCTCCCCAAGGCTTCACACCTCTTGCAGACTAGCATGATGTCAGGATACATTAAAGGAGCGATGCCAGGAGTGATGTCGACCATGTTGCCAACCGTCCAACCTTATCATGTTGGGAACCTGCATCTTCCAATGAACCTACCTCGCGAGATCCAAGGGGTAGAAATGCCCCAGAGGACGAGTCAGCAACTCATGGCCGTATACGCTCAATATGAGGCTCAAGCAACTCAGAATGCTTAGAAGCATTTTACCATAACCTACTTTCCTACAGGAGCAGAAAATGTTGGAGCACCATATCTGGAAAGATTGCAAGTTCACCCTCTCGAAACAGCCCAGAATGCTCTGTGAGCCCAACCACCAACACCGCCTCCAATACCGGGAAAAGAAATGCAACCGCGAGCGGACCCTCAGCCGCCTCCGCCGCCAAACGTAGTTAAACCCCAAAAGAAAAAGGGTGGAAATGAGGAAAATGTCAAATCTAGGATCTCGAGGAGAGCCCCTCCAACGAACGAGGAAAACCCTCAATTGATCTATGTGCAAAACCAATTGGAAGATCACCAGAACATAGTACAGTAGCTCTCTCGAGCGCGGTCCCAAGTTCCCCAGTTGGGGGGCGAGGGATCCAGGGCCAGAGACGCACGCGAAACGAGGCAGCCACAACCATAGCTCAGGAGAGAGCATCTTAAAGATTACGGAGAGTATGACAGGGGAGAGGAGAATACCGACTGTTAGTTGAGACATCCTCCCTCATTGATGAAGTCTTCATGACTCGAGCGGGGAGAGGTAAGATCCCCACATCAATCAATACGTATGACGGAACCACCGATCCAGCTGAGCATTTAAACCACTTTGTGCACTTAATGCATCTCTACGAGCATCCTCCGCACTATGGGGCCAAAGTTTTCGTTACGTCCATCAGGAGAATGGCCCAAGAATGGTATAAAAAGATGCCCCTGCATTCAATCTGAGGGTATGGAGATCTGACGGACACATTCCTTAGCCACTTCAATTTAATTGAAGGCTCCAATACCTGACGTAACTGTGCTTTACAACCTGGTACAGAGATCCACAGAAACTCTTAGATCTTTCATGGGACAGTTCAACAAGGAAATTTTGCTGTAGAACAACCGTCAATGGTCTTTATTAGACATGTGATGTTTCAGTCCATCAATATGAAGAACTATGTTAGCAAGGAATTTGTAGAGGAAGTAGCTAAGAGAAAGCGGCAAACCTTACTCGAGCTAAGGGAGATTGCGGACTCCCACTTCAATCTCAAGGACATGTACCAAGCCCGAGAGCGCGCTTTGGCTAACCCCTCTCCAATGGTAAAGGCCCTAGAGATGAGTGAGCCCAATATAAACAGTCGCCGTTGTAGTTCCCCCAAACACCAAAAAAAAATCCATTACCACAGCGAAAGCATGAGCGCGAGTGTATCCTGTTCAACAGGCCTATCGCTGAAGTTTATTCCTTAGTGGATAAGAAACTCTTCAAAAGACCGCTTAAGATGAGAGTAACTGAGGCTCAAAAGCGTTCGGAAAAATATTATGCCTTCCACAAATAGAAAGGCCATGACACGAATGACTACCGCCAGTTCGAGGCTCATTGTTGAAGGGCACTTCAAGGAGTTTGTGAGGGCCCTCCAGAGATTCGATGAGCATTGTATCACAGACACGCAATGATAGAAGGAGTCGCTCACTCTCAAGGAGCCCTCATCGCCATCAGACCGAGGGGAGTAACCGAGGAAAGTAGAAAGCTGCAGAGCTCAAAAACCAACCTTATGCGGTTATTCACATGATCGCTAGTGGACCCTCAGGAGGGGACTTCAATGCTTCCTGCCGCCGCTTCGTGCGCAACTATGACCAGAGATCCCAGCAGATTAAAACTATTTACTCCTTGGAAGCCGGCCAGTGCTCGGAGAAAAACAACATTGTTGGCTTCACTGATAGGGATCTTGAACACATTGTAACACCTCATGGGGCCAGCGAAACTTCTGACTGTCCCATGGTGGTTTGTCTAAATATGCACAATCATGTTGTAAAAAGAGTCTTGGTTGATAGTGGAAGCTCAGTTAATGTTTTGTCTTACTCTACGTTTCAGAAAATGAATATCACCAACTTCCCCTCGAACCCCTCAGAACTGCCCTCATTGGCTTTGGGGGTTTCGAGATTGTCCCGCGCGGACAAATATGCTTGGCCACCTCTTTTGGTCGCACCCCACAGCGTAAAACTTTGAATGTTCTTTATGCAGTTGTTGAAGTAGACCTCCCATACAACATCATCATCGGTCGGCCAGCTCTGGTGGACTTCAAAGCGGTTACCTCCACCTACCATCAAAAACTTAAGTTCCTTACCCTTGAGGAAATTGGAGAAATATTGTGCAATGTGAAGGAAGCCTGGGAATGCTACATTTTATCCCTTCGTAGCCACAAACCCAAGTAGTCTATTCAACCAGGCTCCATGAAGAAGATAGTAGACTTTCCCAACTCGCCGAGGATGAACCCGAGAGTAAGAGGGCAAGACTTTACAAAAAGAAGAACAAGAAGAGGGGAACTAAGGCTTCCGCGAGCGAGGTCCCTCAAGAGCGGTCGAAGAGTCCTCTAAAAGGGAGGAAGATCAACCCACAGAGAGGATGGACAATCGCCTCATGGGCAAGAAAAGGGCGCTCGAAGCACCCTGCCTAAAGTAAGAATCGAGCCAACCAGAGGTACATAACTGTTGAGTTAGAATCCGGCAACCCAGACAAAATTACCCAGATAGGATCAAACCTCGAGGGTCCGTTCCAAGTTATGATGATTGACTTCCTTAGAGAGAATTTAGATGTCTTTACATGAAAAGCCTCAAACCTCACTGACATTGACCCGAGCGTCATAGTCCACAGACTCAACATGGATTCTGTCTTCAAACTAATTAAGCAGAAGAAGAGGGATGCCCATGGATTTCGAAAACAGGTGATAGAAAAGGAAGTCAATAAACTCCTCGACACTCAATACATAGAAGAAATTCTATATCCAGAATGGTTTTGCAACGTCGTGCTCGTGCCCAATAGTGCAAATAAATGGCATATGTACAACGATATCATGGACTTGAACAAAGCCTGCCCGAAGGATCCTTATCCTCTATCGTGCATAGATCAATTAATGGATTCAACTGCGGGCTGTGAGCTTATGAGCATAATGGATGTATTCCAAGGATATTATCAAATCTTCATGGCTTCCGAGGATCGTCCAAAAACTTCAATCGTGGTGCATGTCGAAGTGTATCGTTTCTTGGTCATGCCATTTAGCCTCATGAATGTTGGAGCTACTTATCAACGTCTCGTTAACCAGATGTTTGAGCCCGAGATAGGGAAATCTATGGAAGTCTACGTGGACGATATGATAGTCAAGAGCGAGCGGCAAGATTCTCATCTGAGTGATCTCCGTCTAGCGTTCAGCATCCTCGGTAATATGGCATGAAACTCAATCCCTTGAAGTGTACCTTTGGGGTTCGAGGCGGTAAGTTCCTAAGCTACGTGGTTAGCCAGCGAGGGATTGAGACAAATTCATAGAAGATCAAGGTAATCCTAGATATCCCCTCCCCTCGAAACGTGAGGGAAGTTCAAGTATTAGTGGGGAAGATAATCTCTCTCAATAGATTCATCTCTCGGTCTGTTGACAGGAATCTATCATTCTTCAAGATCTTGCGCAATGCTCAAAACTTTGCATAGACTACGGAATGTGAGGAGGTCCTCTAGAGCATAAAACTGTACCTTTCATGTGCCTCTCTCTTAACAAAACCAGTCAAAGGAGAATACCTATTTGTCTATCTCTCTATTCTCTCAGAAGCCACGAGTGTCGTATTTGTTGCAGTACATGATCGAAAACACCTGTCTGTGTATTACTTGAGCAAAACCTTGTAAGGTAAAGAGAAATGCTATGTAGAAATTAAGAAGTTTGCCTTTGCCCTCATCAATGCCTCTCGGAGGTTAAGGCCTTATTTTCAAGCACACTCCATAATAGTGCTCACGGATCAACCTCTCAAGCAAGTCTTAGCCAAGCCTGATGTCTCCAGAAGGCTAATCAAGTGGTCTATAGAGTTAATCCAATTCAACATCAACTTCGAGCTCCGCACATCTATACAAGAGCAAGTAGTAGCGGACCTTCTTGTAGAATGCTTTGGGTTGGATTCTACATCACTCGAATAAGAAGGATTATGACTGCTACACACGAATGGTTCCTCGACCTCACAAGGAGGGAGTCGGGGTGACCCTCAGGGATCTCCATGGAATAGAGATTGACTATGCAATCAAACTCGCCTTCCAAGCTACCAATAATAAAGTCGAGTACGAGACACTCATACAGGGACTCAGAATGCCCGGCGGAATGGAGTCTTCAGAATTACAATATGTGGACTCGCAGTTGATTGCAAGTCAAGTTAACAGAACATATGAAATCATCGTAGAATTCAAGGAATTTCATCTGCTGCAAGTCCCACAAGCAAAAATGAGGGGGCGGACGCTCTCTCAAAGTTTGCTTCCGCATTGGATGGAGTCTGCGAGCGCACTGTCTTTTCTCAGAACTGAAGAACCTTTGATAAGGGAAGACGAACCGATAAAGCAGGTCTACATTTTGGATCCAGCCAAGCCATGCTACCTCGATGCCATCATTTTGTTCCTAAAGGATGGAACTTGCCCGAGCAATAAAGTTGAAGTAAGAAAGTTAAGAAACAAAGCCCCAGGTTCTCATTAGACAGCGAAGGGAGGATCTTCAAATGCTCATTTCAAGGACCACCCATGAGGTGCTTAAGACCCTTACAAACAAAAGAAGTGTTAGAACACGTGCATGGTGGGAGCTGTGGAAACCATTCTGGCTGTCGGATCTTGGCCAAAAAGGGATTAAGGAGTGGATTCTATTGGCCCTTGGCCTTGCAGGATGCCATCAATTACTCCAAGAAATGCCCTAAATGCCAATTCCACTCTAACATCTCGCTGCTCAAATAATCCCAGTCGAACTTCATATGAAAGAACATTCCTAGCGGTCAGAGATTTCATATGAAAGACATCATCTGCAGATATGGCATCCCGAGGGTACTCATCTCGGATAATGGATCTTAGTTCAGCACAGTGGATACTCAAGATTGGTGCTCCGAACTTGGTATTGAACAACACTTCACTTCCGTAGGCCACCCTCAAGCTAACGGTCAACAGGATCATACTCCAGTATCTGAAAATGATGCTCGAGGGTAAGAAAGAGGAATGGACTGAGAAAATCCAACGAGCCCTTTGGGCGTACCAAACTACCCCACGAGCGGCAACAGACGAGACTCCCTACGCCCTAACGTACGGGTCTGAAGCAATAATACCTGTAGAACTCCCTCAAGAGTCTGCACGCGTAGCCTACTTCAAGCATGTTGCTAATGATAGTAATCGAGCGCTAGAATTGGACTTACTCGACGAAAATCGAGATACTGCTTGGGCTCGCATCCACAAGTACAAGGCTATGGTCTCTTCACAATACAACAAATGTGTCAAAGAGAGAACTTTTCAACTAGGAGACTTAGTCCTCAAAAGGTTGAAGTCTCTAAGCATGTGGGCAAGTTGGACCCTAATTGGGAAGGTCTCTTCAAAGTCATACAGGTACGAGCAAACAACACCTACCTACTAGAAACTTTGCAAGGAGAGCGTCTCCCCCGACTGTGGAATGCTTGTAATCTTAGAAGGTTTTACGTATAAATATTGTATCATTCCCTTTGAAGCACATTGTATTTTCTTTGGAAAGAGCATGAGCATAGAATGAAAATGGTTAAGGCATTTTACTTGTCTTTTATCTGATTTATTTCACAAATAATAAGCTAACTCCATGTTGAGGAAACTCCACGTCGAAATAGCGCTACGTAACATTACTTTAGTCCCCTAAAGCGAGCGGATTCAGTAGATTAAAAAGCGTATAAAGCAGACCAACTAGGATCACCCCAGTTCGTGCTCGAAATCTCATAGCAGACTGCTCCCCGTACAAACACTTAGAAATTTTGCAAAGATTTCTAAGTTCAAATTTATGGTTGGGAGTTTTCAGCGGTCATCATGCTCGAATTCATCTTGTAGTTAGTACATTCTTGTAATTGGATTTCTATATGCATTGTTTGGTTCCAAAATTAGCTAAGATAATCCCCACGAGGGTACATCCTCGAGCCTGGGCAATCACTCAATTCGCTTCACTATCCAACAGAAACAAAAGCAGAAAAAAGATATATCTAAGACCTACAACAGCTAAAGTATCAACCAACATGCAAGGAATCATCAAACATAAGTAACAGTTATCAAAAACCAATAAGGACACAAGAAGAGAAGAACACAAATTCATTCATCAACAAAAGAAGTATCTGATAGAACCTCATAAAGTGATACAGAAAAATCAAAATTAGAATTGTTTAAGGGTTAGCAAAAAAACAAGGAAATAACAATTACAGAAAGATAAGAGTCTCGAAGACCAGCGGACTTCAGGAAGCAGCATTTTCTCTATCTTGTGCATTAGAAAGCCAAAGGTAGTTCAGGCTTCGGAGGGGCGACAGACAAATGAGCCAAATTGAGAGGCTCGTCAGCTCACGAGGACCCATCTCCAGCTTTCTCTTCGAGTGTTAACCGTCTTTATTGAGGCCTGTTTGCCGTAAGGAAAGCCGCTTGATGAGCTTGGACCATCTCAAAGTACTCTGGCTCAGGCACTTCTTCTTCATCTTCATCCTCCACCCCGGGAATCACCTCAAGGTTCTCGTCTAATTGGGCACTTATCTCTCTTAGTTTCCCGTCTTTCTCTTCGAGGGCTTTCTGTATTCCCTCCTTCTCGAGCCTCCAGGTCTTATTGGACTCTTTATGCTTCTAATCAAGATCCTTCCATTGCTCATCCATCACTTTCAAGGCCTCCTTAGTCTTGGCATGTTCATCTTCGAGAGCCTTAAGCCTGTCGGTCAATTCTGTACATTCCTGATGGAGAACAGTCTGGTCGTGCATCCTTGATAGCCTTTTGTACTTAGTTTTATAGGCCACATACACTTTTGAGTGGCGTTCTTATGTTTTTAATCGAGGAAGCACCTCCTGCAGGATTGTAAAGGGTTAAGTATAATTTGGAAAGAGGAAAAGATAATTAAGAATAGGAAGATAGTCAGTGGAACTAAAGTGTATAGAAATGTTAACAAGAAAAAATGCTTACGGCAATAAGGGTGTGGCTCGCGTCGGCCAGAAGCTCCTCGACAGATTGGTTGATCAGTTGTATGTGGTCGCCTCCGAATTGGGCCCGCTCGAAGATACTTGAACTCATGTGGCGAGCGCTGAGCCCCATTCTCAACAGAACCGACCCGTCCGCAGCCTTTTTCTTATACCGGACGTCTCCCATCAATTCAAACTTCCAGTAATCCTCCTCTTCTGAGGAAGAGGTGTACCCGTCATCCCCTCGACGGGCCCCACCATGACTTACTTACCATTGTCCGACACTTGGGCAGGGTTCCTCATCCTCCTCCGCTTCCTCGCGGGCTCGGAGTCACCCTCGGAAAGCTCATGAATCGTTACCCCTGAGCTAGCCTGCGCTGCTGTGCTCGGTCTATTTCTTACCAGAGTGGCGAGAGCTGGACTTTTCCCACATTTTCGATCCTTGGTGATCTGGCTCAACTATCAAACCTCTACCCCGTCCACGACCATCACCACGGCCTCCGCAACTGTCATCGCCGTGACCACCAATGCCTCGATTGCTCTCTCTTCAAGGAGCAGGTTGTTGTTGAAAAGCCGGAGCCACAGCTCCCGGTGCTTTGGAAGAGCAGCGATCCTCGAAACACCTTTTTCTGCCATTAATACTTCAACCGCTGCATAAAACAAAAATGAGCGTCAAAGGGATATTCAACACAAGAGAAAAAAAAGCTAAGTACTGGAAGCGGAAGACACACTTAATGTTAGTGAAGTTAGCAAAATTAGTTCCTAAGTCCTAACCATCTTTCTCCATCGTACGGGTGGGGGGACGCTCGACCATCTGAGGGGGAATTGAGAGCCCAAAACGAAACATGGCTTTCTCATTTCGCAGTATGTCTCTCGTTTCCACAAAAATATTCAACTCCCTTAT
>JBBMKE010424982.1:0-10686 GCA_037834125.1 Lippia alba | reverse complement strand
TATATATATATATATATCTTAAACATTTACTTTATCATGTCATCTTATAATATAAATGCCACATAGCAAATCTTTACAAAAAATTAAAAATATCAAATCCGTATCATATTGTATTCGTATACAGACATAAAGTTTATCGATAATTAATGCATTCTAAGGTCTTCATATTTGGAAAAAGGTTACATATAAACAAACGTTGTCCTAACATACTAAAAAATGTGGAGTTTCCGGTTATGGGGAGTCGGAGATGTGTGACTTATCATGGGCAGAATGCAGATAATCAATGTTTGACAAACTTCAACAGCGACTATAACGTGCATGTAAATTAATAACAAGGTCCACTTCTCTGCATTCCCACTACACCTTTTTATGCTTCTATTAAGATGAATTCAATAAATATGGTACCAAAAGTGTGTTCCCTATCTGTTGTTGACCTAATTTTATTCAAAAAGTATAGAATTATGTTTTCCTAATATATTGTTTGGTCCCCGATTTGCATGTGACGATTAGGGTTTTCGACTTCATACCCAACAAGGTAGCAACGCTTTCAAGTGCCGAATTAGCTTCAAAATACGCCCCGTCTTAATCGATCATTGGTGTTGTCCTTGCGAATCTATAAAAATATTATATATGTTGCTAGGTATAGATATAATAAATGTGCTATTTAATTTTTTAAAGGGTTTGAACCAAATAGGGGATTTATCATCTGTTATAATATTAGCTAGTACTGGAATGAGTAAATTTATGAACAGATGGATTATTGTGAATTTGATTTGTGTAATATATGAGATCAATGTGAGATTTTTGGGACTAAATATAGAGAAGAGAATACTTGATGGAGATCAAAATGATATTGCTCCTAATAATTTATTAAAGTTTGTGATGAAAATTATATGAATTAATGGAGTAGAAATGCAATTTAGGAGTTGGAGAAAATCTACCCCAATTAAAAGCAGAAAGGGGACTCAAATTTCATGAGGCAGTTGGCCAAATAAAATATTCTTTTTTGTCAGTTTGGAATAAAATATGATAAAGTTTCATCACGATAAAGTTGTAAATTCAAATTCTCTTAATTATTTTTATGAGATGAGATACAATATAAATTCGTAAATACTTTGTAATTAGCTTTCGCTGTGCCCAGAAATATTCCATACTTTGCACTGGAATATCATCCATGATCCATCCACCAAAAATCTTCGTAAAAAAATAAAAATAAAAATAGAGAGGCAAAGTATCTGCGACAAATTTAAAATGGATTCCTTGTTCTCTTTCTTCATTTAAGAGGGTGAGTAGCAATCTGTCACAGCTGGTCAATGTTAAGTTCAAATTAGACAGTCTCCAAAAAAGTCTTAGGGTTGTATGCACAAACCAAACTAATTAAATTTTAAATGCCCATGCCTCATATATTAGGTATAACAATTACTACTGCCACGTCTGGTTTGGCCTAAAATACCGAATTTAATCCTCTAAACTTTATGGAATTTAACAACTCTATTTGGAGGTTTTGGAAATATCAGAAGAGCTAAAAATAAATTATCGTTTTACCCCTAGCAAAAGAATAAGAAAGTACATGCTAAGAAATTCAATTATTATGAGATATTACGCACGGATGTGGATATGATACGATATGAGTATAGTGATTCAAATTTTTTTAAAAATTTTAGAACACAACACAGTTATATTATGGAAAAATTACATTTGACTACTCTATTAGATATGATAATTACAACGCAGTCCATTTTTATTCAGAAATAACAACTTAGTCCCTAAATTTTATAGACATTTTGTAATCCCTCAATTCCGTTAAGATTCTATTAGGGTTGAGTTATGTCCTTCTATTAGTTTAATGAATAAAATTACAAATTCATCCCTACAATATACAGATTACAACAAAACGATTTCTAGGTATTTCACATATAACAATACAGTCCTTGGGCATAAAGCCCAATCCTAACGGAACCTTAACAGAATAGAGGGATCACATACGACTCATAATTGATGGACCCAAAGTAAGCTCGTTTCTCCGCCGTCCACGAATCATGATCGTGGAAGACTCATTTGGTGACCAGGAGACGTCTAAGCAGAACGCTCGAACAGTTAAGGCTCATGCTACGGACCCAGCCTCAACCCTTGCAGCTGACCTCTCAAGAGTGGTTCTCCTGAGTTGGATTTTACCCTCGGATGAGTCAGCCCTCGAGTCTCTAACACTCGTTGGTTTAACTCCCCACTTTCCCATAAGAGGGATCTATCTCGAGCGTCCCTACGCTTGACATTCGGTACATGAGCGCATCACCACTCGAGGGAATAATCTCTTAACTGCCGCTGACACCACAGTTGTGCTTAACCGCCTAAAAGGTGAAAGTGGCGCACGCACGTCGCTTTCAGGCCCTCACGTCTCGCCACGTGTCTAGGGCAACACCATTTCAGGACCACTTGGGTAATATTACCAAATACCCCTCACCCTCAGCCTATAAATAGGAGAATTATTTCATACTTTCCTAACGCAATCACAACGGATCACAAAGCTTTCTTCACTTATAAGAAACATCATCAACTGAACTGGAAAACCCCATTGTTACATATTTTTAAGTTCTTACAGCTTCACCTTCTTCATCTCTTTTGGTGTTACCCTAGCTGGTAGAGTCTATACTATTTGGGAACCCAGTTCCTGAGGCTCAAATCACGCCTATGATGGTCTCCCTTTCTCACAAATATATGATGTTTGGTGTTTGATTTCATATAACCAAATATCCCCGTCGATGTATCATGGCCCTTCGATCAATGGGGCATTGATATTATCGGACCCTTCCCCGTGGCGGTCGGACAGCGAAAATTCGCAATCATAGCGGGATTACTTTACAAAGTGGGCCGAAGGAGAAGATATTTCCAAGATCACGTTTCGAAAGGTCAAAGACTTCATATGGAAGAACATCATCTGCAGATACGGCATTCCGAGGGTACTCATCTCGGATAATGGCTCCCAATTTATCACGACAGACACTAGGGATTGGTGTTTCGAACTTGGTATTGAACAACACTTCACTTTCGTGGGTCATCCTCAGGCCAACGGTCAAGTTGAAGTAACCAACAAGATCATACTCCAACATCTGAAAATGATGCTCGAGAGTAAGAAAGGGGAATGGGTCGAGGAACTCCAAGGGGCCCTCTGGGCGTACCGGACTACCCCACGAGCGGCAACAGACGAGACTCCCTACGCCCTAACGTACGGATCTGAAGCAATGGTACCTGCAGAACTCACTCAAGAGTCTGCACGGGTAGCCTACTTCGAACCGTTGCTAATGATAGTAACCGAGCACTCGAATTAGATTTACTTGACGAAAAGCGGGACAGCGCCTGGGCTCGCATCCACAAGTACAAAGCTACGGTCGCCTCACAGTACAACAAACGTGTCAAAGAAAGAACTTTCCAACTAGGAGACTTAGTCATCAAAAAAGTTGAAGTCTCTAAGCATGTGGGTAAACTTAACCCCAATTGGGAAGGCCTCTTCAAGGTCATACAGGTACGAGCAAACAACACCTACATGCTAGAAACCTTGCAAGGCCAGCGCCTCCCTCGACCGTGGAATGCTTGCAATCTTGGAAGGTTTTACATATAAGAATTGTATCATTCCCTTTGAAATTCATTGTATTTTCTTTTGACAGAAGTGCAAGCATGGAATATAAGTGTTTAAGGCATCCTATTTATTTTCTGCTTGATTTAATTTGCAAGCACCTCCCTTTCGAGGGTCAGCCAACTAACTCCGCGTCGAAGTAACACAGCGTAGCACTACTCTAATCTCCCTAGAATACTTAGAAAATTCTACGACGGATTATTTTCTGTATGAACACTTAGCAAATTTCACAGTAGTTTCTAAGTTCAAGTTCCTATTTGGTTGTCAGTTGGCTAAGGTAATCCTTGCGAGGGTACATCAACGAGCCTGGACAATCACTCCATCCGCTTCACTATCCAACAGAAACAAAAGCAGCAAAAGATGTATCTAAGACCTCCAACAGTTCAAATATCAACCAATATCCAAGGAATCATCAAACATAAGTAACAACTATCGAAAACTAACAAGGGCACAAGAAGAGAAGAAATAGATTCATCCATCAACAAAAGGGGTATCTGACAGAATTATACAGAGTGTTATTATATCCCATCTAAACGCTATGGCAAAAACAGAAATTGTTTAAAGATAGCAAAAGTATTAAGAGAATTTATAAGAGCTATGGCTAAAGGCAAAGACAATAAGGGTTTCAGGCAGCATCTTCTCCGCCATGAGCGTCGGAAGTAGAAGGTTGTTCAGGATTTAGAGGAGCCACGGACAGATGAACCAGGTTGAGAGGCTCTCTAGCCTGGGAGGGTCCATCTCCGGAGTCTTCATCGAGCGTTAATAGCCCCTCTTGAGGCCTGTTTGCTGCAAGAAAGACCATCTGGTGAACGTGGACCATCTCAGCATACTCTGGCTCGGGGCACCTCCTCCTCTGCACCATCTATCCCGGGAATCACCTTGAGGTTTTCATCCTTGGACATGTCAAGCTGAGGGTCACTACGAGCATTGGAGGGCGCCAAGTTGAGCTTGATCAATTGGACGATGCCCCTTCAGTAAAAGAAGGTAGCATTGGCTAAGCAATGGAGGTTCGCCATCATGTCAAACGCTTTTGAACGTATGAATATCTCCACTACCTCCTTCGTTGTACGCACCTCGAGGGTAGCAAAGCTCCTCTGGATTTCTAGCAACTGAGTGCTCACCTCCGTCAGCTTCCCATCTTTCTCCGCGATGGCCTTCAGCATACCTTCCCTCTCCTTCAGTAACTCCTCCTTCTCCAATCTCCAGACTTCCATCGCATCCCTATGCTTCTGCCCCAGAGCCTTCCATTGCTCATCCATCTGTCTCAGAGCCTCCTTAGTATTAGCAAGCTCATCTTCGATGGCCTTGAGCCTGTCCATCAGCCCGTGAGTTCTTGGTAGAGAGCGGCAGGGTCGTGCATCATCGACAGCCTTTTGTAATTACTCTTATGGGTTGCATACACTCGAGCGTCTTTCCAAGCTCTTCAGCTGAGAAAGCACCTCCTGCAAGGTTACAGAGTGTCAAAGTTCTACCTTAAGTAGAAATAATAAAGTGCCAGGAGAAAATGAAATGTCATCGAAGAATGAAGAGATACTTACCGCAATGGCATGGCTCGCGTCCGCCAGGAGCTTCTCCGCGGATTGGTTGACCAGTTGTGCATGGTCGCCTCCAAACTGAGCACACTTGAAGATGCTCGAGCTCATGTGCCGGGCTGAGAACCCCTCTTCAACAAAACGGGCTCGTCCGCAGCTTTCCTCTTATATCGGACGTCCTCGACAAGCTCAAACTTCCAATAGTCCTCCTCCTCAGAGGAAGAGGTATATCCATCGTCGCCTTTGACGGGCCCCACCAGTACGTTCTTACCTTTGCTCGACACCTGGGCAGGGTCCCTCATCATTCTTCTCTTTCTAGAGGGTTCAGATCCACCATCGCGAATCTCTACTCCAGTGCTTAACTGTGCCGCTGTGCTCGTCCTTTTCTTTGCCAAGGGAGCTATCTTACCTCTTGGATCTCGCCACTTTTCGAGCCTTGATGGTCTGACTCATCGATTAGACCTCTCTCGCGGCCTCGACCATCACAGGACCCCCGTGACCGCTGTCGCTTCTCCCGCCGGTGCCTCGAATGTTCCCTCGTCAAGGGACATTCTGCTGTTGAGGGGCATTTTGCTGCTGAGAGGCCGGAGCATCTGCGAGTGGTGCTTTGAGAAGAGACGCGAGCTTGGATGCAGCTTTGTCAGCCATCAGTATCTCAATCGCTACGCAAGAAGGAACGAATGTCAGAAACATGTTAGCACGAAAGGGAAAGCATGAGAAAAAGCCAAGTACTGAAACAAGGAACGCGCTCGAAGTTACTAAAGAAGTTAGTAAGAATTAGTTCCTAAATCCTAACCATCTTTCTCTAGTATGCGTGTGGGGGGATTCGCGACTATCCCTGGAGGGCTCGAGAGGCTAAAGCGGTATAGAACTTCTTCGTTCAGCAGTAAGCCCTTCGCCTCTATCAACTTATTACATTCCTTCATCATCAGGGCCACGTTTTTTGCCCAACCCTTGAAAGTGATGGACGGGGGCCTTTCTCTTATAAGGGGCTCCTCCCCATAGTCCACCCACTTCATCGGGACCCCAAACATTTCCTCAGGACCCGTCACGTAAAGAAATTTTCCTTTCCAAGTCTCGCCGAGTGAGGTTGAGGGGGAGTTGATCATCTTCATAAATCTCTTTGAAGAGATATAGTAAAAACCATTTTCTGGGAAAAAATGTGAAGAATGCGCTATCTGGAAGAGGCGAGTAAAGTTATTAACCGAGGGCTCCTGACCCCTCGCCTTCATCAGGATTATGAACTCATTGATAAGAGCAATCCCGTTAGGCAAGATCTGCGAGGGGGTCAGATTCAAGTAGTTGAGAATATTCCTCATCTCTCGAGGAATGGGGAATCGCAGGCCCCCGCCACTATGGTGTCCTTATACACGGTTATCCATCCTTCAGGAGGATTATTGGCCCGCTTATACATCTTAAGGATACGCGCAACCACACCGTTAGACCAAAACACCTCGTGCATTAGCTTAGAGAATTCCTCGGACATCAGAGTGCATTCAGTCTCGGCAGGAGTTTTTTCTGTTTTATGAGGCCCTCTCCTGAGTAAGGGTTTTCTTCCCTTTTCTTCTCTTTCGCGGAGGCTGATCTTCCGCTCTCTACTCGGAAGGCCCCTCTTCACCAAGATTCAATGCCACCGTTACTGTGTAATCTTAAGGCCTTGTGGCAGTACTGTTTATGGAGAGAACTTTTTTCCCTTGTTGCATCATCAAAATCGAATTGTCATGCTGCTCGAACAAGGCCGCTATATCCGTCGAGGGGCGCTCGTTCATTCCTTGCACAACGACATCTCATTCCTCATCGTGACCCACTCTGCTCATGCTAGCGATCGGAACAACAGTCAGAATATTTCCCCTTTCTACTCCCACCACTCTTATCGGGATAGTCTCTAGAACTTCGTCTTGGGGAGGAGTTGTATGAGGGGACATATCAATTATCTCTTGCACTGTGGTACTAACGGCTGAATCGTTGGATGAATTAGTTTTCGCCATTGATGTTAAAAGATATGTGAGGAACAGTTCAGGAAATTTCAGCTTTTTTGGGGAGAGAATCCTAACAATCTAGGGTTCCAAAGACCTCAGGAAAGTCTCTGCGTCGGATCAACAGTCCTCACAGCCTAAAATCTGATGTTAGTAAGAGAACACTGAAGGAAAATTTACCTTAATAAGGAGTTTGAAAGGAATCACCAGAAAATGCAAGAACTTGTAGGGAAAGTTTCAAGCTTTGGTTTGCTTTGGATGCATAAAGGTTGGAATGAATCTGCAAATCCCTACTTATACAGAGAAGATGTGCCTTGATAATTGTACCTTTTTGGTAACCGCCTCGCAATCTCCAAGGTTTACGCGCCAACGCCCCCACTTAGCATTTAATGCGACTGCGGAAAGTGCCTGCGAGACAAGACTGCATTTAATGCTGCGCAGGTTATCTCCATTACAGAGACGCTCGAAGAGGCTCACAACTGGAAAGTCTGGACCTTTCACATTCTCGAGAAAATGTTCAGAATGTTTGAAATTCCACAGTACGCTCAAGCATAACTGCAGAATTTGGGGGGCAAATATGGACCCAAAGTACGTTCGCCTCTCCGCCGTCCACGTGTCATGATCGCGGAAGACTCATTTGGTAGCCAAGAGACGTCTAAGCAGAACACTCGAACAGTTAAGACTCGTGCTACGGACCCAGCCTCAACCCTCGCAGCTGACCTCTCCAGAGTAGTTCTCCTGAGTTGGATTTTACCCTCGGATGAGTCAGCCCTCGGGTCTCCAACGCTCGTTGGTTCAACTCCCCACTTCCCCATAAGAGGGATCCATCTCGAGCGTCCCTACGCTCGATATTCGATACATGAGCGTCTCACCGCTCGAGGGAATAATCCCTTAACTATCGCTAACAGCTTAACCACCTAAAAGGTGAAAGTGATGCACGCACGTCGCTTTTAGGCCCTCACATCCGACACGTATCTAGGGCAACACCATTTCAGGACCACTTGGGTAATATTACCAAATACCCCTCACCCTCAACTTATAAATAGGGAAATTCTTTCACACTTTCTTGACGCTATCAGAACGGATCACAAAGCTTTCTTCACTTACAAGAAAAACATAATCAACTAAACTGAAAAATCTCATCGTTGCACATTTTCAAGCTCTTACAACTTCACCTTCTTCATCTCTATGGGTGTTACCCTAGTTGGTAGAATCCATGCTCTTTGGGAACCCAGTTTCTGAGGCTCAATCACGTCTATGATGGTCTCCCTTTCTCACAAATATATGATGTTTGGTGTTTGATTTCGTATAACCAATTCCGACACCATCAATAATAGTTAGGGACTAAATTATCATTTTTGGATAAAGATGACATGTATTGTAATTACCCATCTAGCAAGGCAGTCAGATATAATTTTTCCTTATATTATATATGAATACATATATTTTATAAATATTAATTATAATTGATGTAATTAACTTAATATATTCATAAGAATACTTAATATTGCAAATTTAAATAAAATGAATTTGTACTCGTATATATCAACACACCCATTTTCAATTATCAATACTAATTTTGATTCGAACATATGAAATTTAAAATTACCACAAAACAACATCAATAACCCACATATACTACACAAGCCAACAGGGGTTGGCCAAGTGGTGAGGGTTCTTTCTTGAAGGCAAAGACCCAAGTTCGAATCCCTAAGGCCACTTGGGGTGTGTGCGTTAAAAAAAAAACCCACATATACTACACAAAGGGACTAGGTTTTTTATTCTTCCCGCCGAATTAGAGTTTAATTTGGGAGAGGATAGAAAACTATGTTGCATTGATGCAAATAAGGCGATATGAATACGACACAACACGAATACAACAACACAATTTTATTTGTAAATTTTACGTGAGAAGGATTGATTTAATTGTTATTCAATAATAATGTCATCAAGAGATAATTTATTATAAATAAAACTTTTGTGCGAGGTTATTTGTTAAAAACTGTAAATAAATTAAATTGCTATTGATTACAAGACTTAACCACCATATATAATTAGATCGCCCTGGTTAAGGATTGAAATAAAAAAAAATTGTTATTCAAATTACATCTTTTTTTTTAAAAAAAATTTGCAATCCAAACCTTTTTTTATCAATCAACGCTTAGAATTTTTTAGCAAACCATCATTTAATCTTTTTATAGGTTTTACGAATCACTATTTCAAAGAGACCCCTCTAAAAGCCAAAGGCCAAATAAGCTCATCATTGCCTTTTGGGGTGTTTGCAAACTCTACTTCATAAGTAGAAGTGAAAGCGTAATTAAAAGTGACAAAAAAAATTGCAGCAGTAAAAGCAGTGAGTGTTAGGAAAAAAAAGTGATAAGCAGAAAAATAATTAGTTGAGTGTTTGTAAAAAGAAGTTGATAATTCACTTTTAATTTTTATAAATTTACTAATTTATCCTAAAATACTTCGAAATAATTTTTGATATTATAATATGATATAAGTATTGTATTGAATAAAACTTATTATAAGTTATTATAATTTTGTATAAGATTATGTATAATTAATTAAATGAATTATTATATATTATTTATTTATTTATAAATTTTAAGAAAAAAGAAAAAAATTATCTGGTAATTTGTAGATTTTTTAGTTATGATGAGATTTATAGAAATTACGAAAATAGTAGAAAAAGAAAGAAGGTAATAAGTAGAAAAAGTAAAGACATAAGAACTATATAAATTCTAGAGTTGTATTTTGTATTTAAAAGATTAATGTAAGAATATTAATATTTTATGAGGATACTATTGTCAAATAGAATTTTAATTAACTATAATCTATAAGCAGAATCCAGAAGCATGCCAATTATAAGCAGCAGAATCCAAAAGCATGTCTTTGCTGCTTCTTGATTCTGACTTATTTATGCTAATTTTAAGTAGAAGTTTTCAAACACTCCAAAACTGCTAAAAATAAACGCTTATCTCATAAGTGGTTATTTTTTAAGTTTGCAAACACTTCCTTTAACTTATGATACTATTTCAAAAAAGCCCCTCTAAAAAAAGCAAAGGCCAAATAAGCTTCTCATTGCTTTTAATTTATGTTGCACAGGCACGTAACGATAATATTGTAACGATAAAATTTTTTATTTTAAAACTTTTCATATAAGAAGTTTTCGACACGACACGATACATTAAAATAATATTTTTAAAAATATCGATTCATTTGATCAATTTTTAACACAAGGGAAAAGGTCAATGCAAGGCAAGACGGCACGCACTAGTCCATCACTTCAGCTATTTATTAAATCATTGTTTACATAAATAAAAGTCTCAAATGAAACTATTACACAGAGCTTCTTAAGTTGCATTTCAAATAGCACAACTTATTACATTACAGTACACAGCCCCGCAACTTCATAGTTAGTAAGCAAGAAAACCATGATCTCTTCAAGGGATTGGAGAGTTCAGACATTCTTGAGACGACAACGGATGAAAGTTATGGTACCTCTTGGAAGTAAACGAAGTCTTTTTCCTAAACGAAGGCCGCT
>JBBMKE010424971.1:0-10686 GCA_037834125.1 Lippia alba | reverse complement strand
AACGGTTAAAATTAATTATCAAAATAAATATATATCTTGATTTTCTATTTTGATGATTCATCACCCCTTTTGATTTATCAAGTTACAATAATATTCTTTGTCAAAAAAAAAAGTTGCAATAATATTCCTATCATATTTTAGTTTTCTTAAACCTATTACGTAAGAGTGCGAAAGCGAGGTTGTGATTGATACCATTTGGTGAGTTGGGTTTTTGACGTAATATAATTTTATCTCAAATCCGACTCGATCAAACCCAACAAATTAAAAAAATATGTGTATCACTTGTCATTTAATTGATCACTCTTCCTAAATTTTCCACCAACTACACGTAAGTATAAAATACTCGCCCCCTCGTTACATCGATTTAAACAAGCCATACTCGGGGTTGAATTACCCCTTTGACACATAACCAATAGGAAAATTCTAACTTAAAATCTGCTCAATATTATTTAGAAATATTATAAATTTGTTGTACCTGCTCGATCAATTCAACAATTTTGGTATATCTTATTTTTCGGTGATATAATATGATTGTATCTTAAAAATCATAAAATTTAATACATTTTTTCACGTGCAAATTTCAACAAACGAAATCAATAATGTGCACTAGATTGTTTTTGTTTTTTTGTTTTTTTTTTCGGGGTTTGGCAATTCTGAAGCAGCTTTTGCTATACTGTTCTTATTTTAGTTTTGATAAGTTTCGATAAATGATGTATTACTGTATGCAGTTGCGTGTTAAATTCTTAGTTATTTGATAGAAGACCTTCGGATTGTAGTGCTAATTTGCAGATCAGCAGTGGCATGATTGTTTGGTTATGGATTATGACGTGCACTAGATTGTTTGATTTAGAAAATACCGTTTTATTTTGTCATCCAAAAAGAAAAAGTATCAAAAATGTTGAATTGATCGAGTTGTTATACCAAATTTGTAATTTTTCTTTATTACTTGATTGGTCATTCTTCTTGAATTTCCTATCAACTATATACAAGTATAAATCATTCGTTCCTCCATTATAATGGTTTGATTGAATTAAGTTTGAGTTGTAGAATTATGCCAACTACTTAGAAGACTCTAGCTAAATAAAATTAGGATATCTGCCAACAGGAGTTGATTCAAATGATTAATTAGTATAAATTATTGGATTCGAATTCCATTTGATCGTGCCAGCATTTAAAAAAGAAAAAATTAGGAATTAGGATTTCTATAAGCCTAGCTAAACTTGTGGTACGGAAACTTGAGCAAATTGGGACATGATTACTAAATGATTCATAATTAAATTAATCTTGAACAATAATTCGAAAGTTTAAGCGTGCTAACTCCTAATTTTTGGCAATCTCGAAACAATATAAAGACGGTCTGGATTTTACGTCTGAATCTAATGTTCGCCTAGTACATAAGACACTAAAATAGCTTTAGTTAGCATGGTAAATTAAAATCACTTAGAACACCTCAGTAACACATTGAATCGGTATATTTTGGGACACAAAATATATATTTACCGAAAAGGAAAACATACTGATAGAAAATAATCTTCATGCCTCCATTAATGGTGGTTGTTTTTTGAACGTGTCGGTTAAGAAGCTGGAAATGATCAGATTTTCGTGTGTTTTTGCAAGATTTGCTTATATAATTGCTAAGTTACGTTTTTCTTTCTTTCTTTTTTCTTTTTAATTTGTTCTGAAAAATTGAATTATTATTTAATGTGGTATACATTGATGTAAAAAAATAAGTTGTTCTGAAAAATAATTCATTTGCTATATATCTTCGGGAATAATTGCAAGACTTGGAGAGCATTTCATATTATGTCAAAATATATATATATATATATATAATTAAGACAAACTAGATCTCATAGAGCATAATATTCTTGTTCGCTCTGTAATATGGGCAATGTGGTTTGTGACCACTAACACTGCTGGACTCTTGAACATTATGTATGTTTTTAACTTTTAATTATGCCAAACTACTACAGATCAATAATTAAGCATCCAAAGTGATCAATTAGTAATAATAACAATCAGATATGTGCAAGAATAATAGTTCTCACACACCTGTCATCCCAACAAGTAATAATTAGTAAATTACTTATTATTATTGTTATTATTATTTATACTATTATATTTTTTTTCTTAACGCACACACCCCAAATGGTCAGAGGAATTTGAATTCGGGACCTTGCTTTCGAGAAAGAACCCTCAAACCACTTGGTCAACCCCTGTTGGCTATTAATATATTAAATTGGAAACTTAGATACTACCCGTTTTAATGTTTTGTATCATTTTCATTTTGTTAATTGTTTATTCACTTTTTTTCTGGTTTCTTTTTATTCTTTTTATTTTTTATTTTATCACTCTAATAATATATTTTTTTAATTTTACTTTAATTTTTTACTTTTTTATATAATTTTTATCTGCTTTCAAAAATAGTGTTGTTTAGTATATTATTCTTTTAATTAGGTAAAAAATAATTATAAAATATATATTAATAAGAAAATTAATTTTATTATATTTAAATATTGACATTTTTTTTGCATACTTGTTTGCCAAAATTACTGAATATTAAGTGCGAAAGGTATATAGTAACTGTTTTAGTATTTTGGTATCTTATTTTTCTTTTTAATTTAAATTTTTATCCATTTTATTCTCTTACATTTTATTTATTTATTTATTTATTTCTATCATTCCAACTACTTTTTTTTTAAATTCTGTTTTAACTCACCTGATTTCAATTATTTTTCTTTTTTATTTTATATAACTTTTTATTTTTTCCTCATATTTTTTATTTTTAAATTAATATGATATATTTTGTACTCTTTATATAATTTAATGATTATATTAAAACTTTAGGTCAATTTCAGTAATCTTCTATCTTTTGGGTTTAATGTGTTTTGTCCTCTAACGTTTAAGCCGGTGTTATTTTTCTACTAATCTTTGAACGATTTACACTTAACCCTTTTTCAGCAGAATTTTGGGGAATGTTGCGCCGAACTTTTTGAACAAAATTGTGGTGTTATTTCTAAGGACAAATCTGTAGTCAAATGTGTTGATATTATATATTGAGTCGAAAGTCTCGACGCAAGAAACACAATGGTGGTTTCAAAATTAAAATATGACAACTGACGAAGGAGGAATCATCGGTCAAAAATGACGAACGATCAATGGAAATTTGCAGTCGTATTACGACGGGGTCGGGCAGCTCATTGAGTCGAATGGAATATGGGTTATGTTCATCTTGGAAAGAGAAACACGATGATGCTGACCTTAACTCTTGAGTCGCCATGACAGAGGAAAAATCAACAACCAAAATAATATTAAATGAAATATTTCATATTGTACTAGTATAAAAGAGGTTAAGTGTAATATATATAAGTTGGGTGTGTGTTTAATAAATAAAATTAGGGGGACAAATGCACCACTTTAAATTTTATTCGACAAAGCACGCTAAAATCCAAAAATAAAGAGTATCCAGAATTAACACTAATTTAATTTTGAATTTCATAAACGGCATATGAAATTTGGAATTTGTCATTAAGTGACACGCTGATAATATTTTACGAAAAATTCAACAAATTTACTCGTTTTTAGTGGGTGATGTATAATATGATTCTTTCATACTGCTGTATGAACAAGAAACAAATATGAAATATTATCATGTCATCAATAACAGCCAGATTTTAAGTTAATTTTTCAACTAAAATTGCCCGTATACGGGGCGAAAGTTTTGGAAAATTTTAATCCAGAATGGTTATTTGATCGATCATTTTTAGTCTTTTACTAAATTTCACTTTAATCACCCCCACAAAATATAAAATATTCTCTTTTACTACACTAATTTGAGATTTTGGCCAAATCATGTTCCCATTATAATTAGGCGAAAATTTCGTGCACCAAAACCAAAAGTGAATCATAGACGCTGGAGTCTGGACCCATTGAGTTGCGCGTATAATTATTTTTGTATGCTGTTCGATTCAAAGACTATGATTTATCCAGCTTCCAGTTCTTGCACTCCAGCTCATACGTTCTCACTATTGATTATTAATTATTTGATATCCATTATAAGTAAATATCACCCACCCTGATCTCCCTCTTATATATACTAGGACTCTCATTCAAGTTTAAACATCACCAAATTAAACTCAAGATTTAATATCTGCAGACTGCAGAAGCCAAAGAAAAATGGCAAAACTTTTAGTTCTTTCAGCATTTATGGCGTTGGCCTGTTTGACGGCGCCTTCCGCCGCTAATTTCAACACCCACGCTGAGATTACATGGGGCGACGGCCGTGCCAAGGTTACCGATGGGGGCCGCGGCCTCTCTCTGTCGCTTGATCAATATTCGGGGTCTGGATTCCAGTCCAAGCATGAGTATTTGTTCGGAAGATTCGACATGCAGCTCAAACTTGTTCCTGGAAATTCTGCTGGAACTGTCACCACTTTTTTCGTGAGTATCCTTATCACGAATGTTCTTTCTTTTTTTTACATGCATGAAATTCGATAATTTTCTTAGTAATTATATGTAATTCTCTATATTTTTGTTGCAGTTGTCATCACAGGGAGAAGGCCATGATGAAATCGACTTTGAGTTTCTTGGAAACTCTACGGGAGAGCCATACACAGTTCACACAAATGTGTACGCACAGGGGAAAGGCAACAAAGAGCAACAATTCCATCTCTGGTTTGACCCAACTGCAGCATTCCACACTTATTCCATCGTCTGGAATCCTCAGCGCATCATGTAATTATTCAGTTTACAATTAATACCTTATCTAAATATTCTCAAGACTTACAAACAGGGCTAATCTTACAGATTGTTCCAATTTTTTAATGTCGATATTTCAGATTCTTGGTTGACAACAGCCCCATAAGAGTATTCAACAACCACGCATCAAGTGGAATCCCATTCCCGACAAGCCAGCCTATGAGAGTGCACTGCAGCTTGTGGAATGCCGACGATTGGGCCACACAAGGAGGTCGGGTCAAGACGGATTGGAGCATTGCACCATTCGTGGCCTATTACAGGAACTTCAGGATCGAAGGGTGTCCCGTGGGAGCATCATGTGCTAATAATTCTCAATCATGGCAAACTCAAGAGCTTGATGCTAAGGGCAGGAACAGACTGAGATGGGTACAGCAGAATCATATGGTTTATAACTATTGTGCTGATTTTCAGAGGTTTCCTCAGGGTACATCCGTTGAGTGCAGGAGATCCAGGTTCTAAGGATACTACAATGCAAATTCTTTGTAGAATAAATGTTGAGTGATTTTGGTTTTCAAAAAAAAAAAATGTTGAGTGATTTTTTGTGTTGTACGTTACTGCATCTGCATTTTATGCTATGTTTAATATTACTATTCTTTGATATTATTTTGAAAACTGAATGTATGTATGCATTATTGAATTAAATTATCAAAATAAATTTATTTTATTTTTATATATTTTATCTTTATTATGATTCTTCTTCTTTACTGTTACCTTCACGTCTACTTGTGTCGACATTAGACTTATCATGGCTCATATATCGCTAAAGACAGAGTTAACGAGGATAGATATAGATCCTTTAACTTATGTTCGAAATATGTGTATGTGTTGTATTATTAATTGAGTTTATTTATTCTTTTCAATCCATCCCTTATACTTTAATAGTGGAAAAAAGATTGATATATCACTAGTTTACTACACATGAACCAGGTTTAGTACAAATATGTTATATATGGATCCCAAATACTGTAATGTTTTGAAAACTGTTCTAGTTCTTACAAGAATTTGTCAAGATTTTTACCTATCTTGGGGAAAATAAATTTTCATTATATAAATTAAATGGCAATTAAAAAATTAAATTGCTAGATTGGAAATGAGTTATATTATTATAAGAAAAAAAACACAAGGAAAGTTGTAAACACGCTAAAAAAATACTTTTTGCTATGACCCAAACACCGTAGTAAAAGCACATGATTTGTAGCAATAACCTTTTTGCTCTGCATTTGATACGAATTTTGGGGCGCAGGATGTGGCCTTATGAAATATTTTGATACGGTTAAACTAAAAAATATAACAATTTTTTGCAACGCATTTTTGACCGTTGCAAAAACTAATAATAGCTATAAGCAAATTTCCGTAGTAAATATTCTAGCTTAATTAGCTAATATATTTAGTATGACCAAAATATTGTAGCAAATACTTTGTGCTAATCAGCTAATGAATGCCCGATGTGATCAATACAAATACTTGTGCCAAAATGTCGTAGCAAATACCAAAAAATTACAACACACAGGCTAATAAATCTCGAATATGATCAACAAATATATTTATACAAATAGTCGTATATATACCAAATAAACATACATGGTCAATGCTAAAAATAACTGTTGCCCGCAAAACAAAGAGTGAGCATAATAGTGAAATGATCTAACTTAAACATCTAAATTATTTCAATCTAACCCAAAAAAAAAAAAGTCTGATCAAAGCTAGCATTCCTCCAAAATCTTGATCAACAGAAGCTTTATCTACATTTCAATCACCAGTAAAAACAAAAAAAGGAAAAAAAAAACAAAAAAAAAAGTTTTGACATAAGGGAACATTGCAAGAAATTTTGCATTAAAAAACAATTTTGTTTTAGTGACACAAGGGAGGATGTACATGCTACATGTAATTATTCATATCTCAAGGGGTTTGCCTATAAATAATCAAACTTTTCTTTTTAAAACATATAAGGGTATATTAACAACTTTCAATTTTCATTTGGGTTTTCTATACCAATTAGTTTAATTTGTTGTATATATATTTTTCCACACGTAACGTCATTATTGATAGATTGATTTCTATCAAAAGAGCAAAAAAAGAAAATAAATAATAAAGTTTTTACTTTATCAAAATTTATCCTGGAAACATAATTCATCATGAAAATATTTTCAGGAGCTAAGTTTTTAGGAATAATTGCACATTTTACATAATCATAAAGGGCGAATTACAAATGGGTTCCCTGAGATATGGCCTAATTACAAATCAGTTCCTCATGTTTCAAAAATTACATACAGACCCCTAAAAGCACTGTTTCACTTACATATTAACCCCCGACTCTGGACTGATTTGTAAGTGAAACAGTGCTTTTAGGGGTCTGTATGTAATTTTTGAAACAGGATAGACTGATTTGTAATTAGGTCATACCTCAGGGGACCCATTTGTAATTGTCCCTAATCATAAGGGCGAATCATAATTTATAAATTAAAGCAACCTAGATCTATGTCTCTCCGTCTAATGGAGCATAGAATCTTGTTCTCCTTAATATGATCAATGTGTCGTATAACTGTATAACCACTAACACAGACACACTCCGAACATTATGCAAGATAATACATAGCTCTTAATAATTATGACAAAACATAGATCAATTATCAAGTATCCTATGTGATCCGTTAGTAATATTAACTATTATTTCCGTGAATAATTGTTCTCATACATCTATCATCGCCGGCCATTATCAGTTTTAAGAAGCTCAATCAAAACCTTCAAAAAAGAAGCTCAATCAAAAGAGAATAATAACACATAAAAGACTTACATCCATTGGCTCACAAATATAATACAAAATCGAAAGTTCGATCGAGTGGATTTGGGCTACAATTTTTCCTAAATTTAAGGGGGTTTCAAATATTCTTAGTTAAACTCCTTTTACTATAAACATAGCATTTTTATGCTAAATATATGAGGAATATTCCTCAATAACGTGAGTGTTCCCAGACCAAATTGATGCAACATAGGCCCTGCCATGTTAGCGCAACATGAATCCCACAACTAATAAAATGACAAAGATTTCTAACTCTTTGATAGAAATATTAAATGGAGACACAAATATTCCACGAATATAATTGCTTCACAATTGTCACATGATGACACGAGCCATTGTGTTAAATTATTTGTGTTACATATAGAGATATGGTTTCACTGTTTTGAAATCCAATTCTATTCTATCAGCAGGTAATTAATGGATCGACGTCTCAAGTTAAACATCATTGGTGGAATGGTAAATCGATTGGCCCAATATACTGGGGTCACTAGAATTATATTGGCCAATTCATGGAAATGAGTATCATTAATTTTCTTTTCTTTTCTTTTCTTTTCTTTTTTTTTTTCTCTTGATATACATATTAATTAAATTTTATTTTTGTCACTATATGTTTTTGAGTGATCAAAATTAATATTTAAGTTGTTCGTACTGCAATTATGCGACAACTTTTATAGTTAAGAAGTCAATATTTTTTGTCAAAATTTTCCCAAATTGCCAACCAATAAAAACTTAATAACCGGAAAAATACAACGGTAAGTTTGGGTTCGCTCTAAATCCTCTTTCTAATATAACATCTAATCCTTTTTTTAGTTGTTGCGGATGGATAAATCTATCCGGAAACAAAGCTCTTTGTGTAGAATTAAACCTGCTATTAACGTCGAATTATTTGTCATTCGTGTCGAGCATGTCGCTCTGTTGAAAGCTATGGAGAAGTAGCCACCTTTGCTTAATTTGGTGCTGCACCCTATGTTTATGTTTTACAATTTTCTTTGTTTTATCTTACGTACAAGAAGTCATTTTAAGAGTCTATATTCTTCTAATTTCTCATTTTGAAAGTCTGTGTCTTGAATTTGTGAGTTCTTGTAGTAAGTCGTATCCAGCAGGCAGCAATGTTGTTATAAACTCTCTCATTTTAATCTTGCGTAAATGATATCAATTGTATGTCTCATTTGTCTGTTCAACATTAGGGGATGTTCTACTCAAAAGCTAAAATTGAATTGAAAGTTATAGAAAAGTGCAGAAGTAAAAATAATAAATGTTTAAAAAAAAGTGATAAGTAAAAAATAATCAGTTGAGTATTTGGAGAAAAAAAAATTGATAGTTATTTTTAACTGTTATTAAGTCACTAATTTATCCCTAAAGTATTTTAAATTATTTTGGGAAAATTGCAAAATCGGTATACCAACTACACCCATTTTGCAGATTTGGTACAAAATCTTTTCCGATGGCAAATTTACATAGGAATTCCAAAATAGTAGCAAAACAGTGCACATTTTCGCCGGAGATCCATTAACCCACCGGAAAATCGTTTTTTATTTAAAACCGCCCATGACGTGTCAAATTATTCCACATCATTGTTATGTCAACACCACATATACAAAATTGCGCCAGCTTGGAAATTGTGTTTGCTGTGATTTAAAATAAACAATAAAAGCAACCAAAACAAAAGAAAAATACTCAGATTTTGGAGAATTTGTCGCCCCTGCTTTCATTCTTGAAGATTGGATTTGGATCCGAGTTTTCCAAATCTTCACGAAGGAATCTTCGTCAACAAATTACCATCGTCATCAAATTCACGACGGAATCTTCGTCAATAAGGGGCGGCGGAGAGAAAGTGGAGGGAGAAGGGAGCCAGTGGCGTGGGGGTGGTGAAAAGGCTGATGATAACCACTGTGGTGGTAGAGGTGATCGTGATGCTGGAGGTGGAGGAGACGGCGATGGTGGCTTTGCATACGGCAGCAGCGGTGGCGGTGAGTGACGGAGATCGAGAGGCGGCGGTGCGGCGTTGGGCGTTGGGCGTCGGGAGGCGGAGATTTGGGGTTGTGTGAGGCGGTGGTGATGGAGAGAAGAGAGGCGGCGGTCGAAAGGTGGAGCCAGAGTTAGTGGGCTCCAGATTTGAGGCGATGGTGGTGGATCTCGATTAGAAGGTGGTGGTTATGGAGATGAATTTCGGAGTTTGGTGATAGGGATGGGGGTGGAGATGGCGGTGCAGGGTGGGGCGGGCCGGCGGTGGGGATGAACTGGGTGGGCCGGTGGGGAATGGGGAAGATGAAATTTTATTTTTATTTTTTATTTTCTTTACATCCTGCAAAGATGAATCCCCTTTTTCCTTTTAATTTTCTTTATATGAAATATTATAAATATATATAGCATATAAACCGTAAATTATAATTATAATATATGTAATTTTTATTATAACATTATATATGATTATTAGTTTATGTATAATATATAGGGTTAATTACACTTGACCCCCAAATTAGATAGCGTAATTACAATTAGTACCCCATTTTTAGATATAATTACTAATACCACCCTTCCGGAGTATTTTAATTACACTCAACCCCCAAATTTTTAGGTTTTTGTTAAAAAAGTGATGACATCAGCAAAAAATTATATAAAAACTCAAAAATACCCTCATTGACTCTAGTCAAATTTTTTCTTTCAAAAATGTCCTTGAGGTTAACTGTAATTTGTGATTTAATTTTGGGGGTTCTGTGTAATATTTGGCGCTGATTTTTCAGCAATCATTTTCTGCACAGATTACCAATTGTTACTGCTATTTCACGATGAATATGACCTTTTTTTTTTTGGCATTCTATGTTATAATTAAATTGTTTGGTAAGTATATTTGCACTATTTGATGATGTCAGTGTAAGTTCTTGAAGATTCCGTGAAGAGGAAACTCCTGTAACTAAATCATTTGTTTTGGAAATTTCCGCTTTAGAAAAAAGATATCAACATTACATGACATTGGACTCAAGCAAATCTTTTGAGATTTCAAAATATAAACATATTTACCCGACACAGAGATTAAAATCTTATGCTAAGCTTAAGGTCATACTAATTTCTAGAATGAGGCAACATCCCACTGAAGCAATGAGGCATAATTATCCACAAAACAGAGA
>JBBMKE010424962.1:0-10687 GCA_037834125.1 Lippia alba | reverse complement strand
CAAACTTTAGGGACTAATATGTAAAAAAATGAAAGAATAGGTCCTGATTTGTAATTATGGCTAAATGCAGGGTACCTGGATGTAAATTTCCCTTAATTAATATTACAATTATATCATTAAACTCTAAGTAAAATTACAATATACCCCGTAAGGGTATTTCTTGTAACGACCGAACGCAAGGCGCCACATCCCCCGCACCAAGACCCAACCCGCATATGAAATGGATAATCCATACACGAATCAAATCACGGCGAACGGGGACTCAACACACTCGCTATGCTAGGCGGACTAACCCTTGAACCAAGTATTAACAAAGAACTACCATAAATCAAAGCAATGCAATAGAAAGCGGAATCATTAACATATATCATGTACATTGAGCTACAAGCTCCAAAATTCACAATTCACAACAAGTCATGGCCTTCGCAGCCACAAGATACATAAGCGTTCAAATGTACATAATACGAAATAATATGAGTGTGTGTAATACAAAATCAACATGCTAGACCCAAATGCAAGACTCCCTGCACATTCTCAACCTGCACCAAAAGACTGAAACAACACTGGGTTCAATCCAAAAGGGATTGGTGGGTATAAAACAAGGCATAATATAAAATATCGCGGTATTGAAACACATTCATGCAAGTTATGATCCCATTTGAAGTTTTAGAATGATTTCCCAAGTGGGCAAGAAAGAAGACATCAATGGGATCATAACGTTCATATTAAATTATCCATTATGTAATTCATGGCCCGGCGAGTGGGCGTGTACAATCTCCAACCTTCTCTTCATGTGTTTATTAATCATTTATACATGCGTTTTCATGCAATCATTCTTTGGTGCACATACATTCGAATCCATTACATTTGATCACATACTACTTCTTCCTCCGGGTGATGGACGGGTTTGCAAGACCCGACCATCCATTCATTATGGCTAGTGGGGTACATGAATCCCCAAAAGCCCGGTTAGCATTTATTTGTCAAAACCCCTGACAAAGTCCGTTTCGCCGTAAATTGGTGGGAACTAGTATGAGGGATCACCGTCGGCCCTTGCCTTCCCAGATAGCCACTCACACTAAGTTCCGGGGCCCGTGTACATTCATGCTCTCGTCAAAACATTTTGGTAGGATAAGTCAAGAAAATGGGCTTTACATTCGAAATCATTTACACGAAAATGACTCAATATATTATATATATATATATTTTTTAGCTCAAAACTTCGCACATAAGGGATATATTGGGTCACATTAGCTAATAGAAGAAAACCCACCTTACACAAGATAAGAAAGGGAAATAAGGACCTCAGAGATCGCCCTCGCCTCTAATAGGACCGGTATCTGTGCCAAGAAAGTGAAGTAAAACGCATGAGGACCATATATGACGTATGGCAACATCATGCATATGACATGAGATGCATAAGAAATCAAATAAAGTCATGGAGATGCAATCACATATTATTTCATTCATTCTCATTCATTCAAGGTCATATCATGTACATTTTACGTCATATCTTGTACATATACATCACATGAACTCCAACTTCATGCAAGAATCATAGAACATATATATGAGACATAAATCATATCCATTCAAACTTCATGAATCCATATCATAGCAATACACTCTTATAAGCATGAGTAAAACACATAGGAGTTATATTAGGGGTGGGAAAACATCATACAAGCGAAAAGAAATGAGAAAACAAAGCATTAAAATCTGCCAGAGCTACTGGAGAGGATCAACGGCCGTTGATATTTCCTTCAGGATTTCCAAAGGCCGTTGATTCCATGCAGTAGCTATGGATGCTATTGCATTAAATCAACGGCCGTTGATTTTCCAAGAGGAAAATCCAACGGTCGTTGGAAGCCCCCAGATGCGAATTCTTGGCAAAAAACAGGGCATAACACTTCAACAACCTATCCCACACTTGAGCAACACAATATAGCATGAATCAACACCCAAAATACCAAGAATCAACTCCAATACATGCAAGGAATAAAGCTCAAACAAGAACCAAGGCAAGAGAGGGCAAATATGATCATTTCACCAAATTTCATTCAAAATTCATTAATGGCAACTTATGAATGCCTCAAATACCCATCAATATGGTTCCATACAATCATAAATACATGCTTAAGGATCAATTCCAAATAAATAAATACAAGAAAGTCACAAGGAAACATGCTTGATCAATAAATGGGTTCAAACCCTCATATAAAACCAAATATTCACAGCTCATGCAAACCTTAATCATATCATGCATATGATAGCTTAAAAGAAAGAGGGAGAGATGCCATAAAGTAATATATACTCACATATGCAAGGAAACAAGAGATCAAAGTGATGGCAAGTTGAAAGAGATGATGAATAGTGAAAATTTTTTCCTTTTTCTTCTTGGTCTCGGTTTTGCTGCTTCTTTGAACGGTTTTGAGAGTTCAAATTAAAATGGGATTTGTTATAGCTGATGGGGTTTTGAGTGAGGGAGAGGTGGGTCCAAGTTTCATGTAATTTGGGTAAGAAGTGAGGGTTTTATGGTCTTTTTAGTAAGGGAGGGTCATTTAGGCGTGGGTTGGGTTCCGGGTTGGTTTTGGGGTTCCAAACGAGTACCAATTCACATTCCGAGCACATATACACGTTCATAACACATAATATTAACACATATTCAAATTCCATGAAATTCAGAATTAAACTCATATGGTTTCGGCAGGCAAACATATTGGTCATTCGCATTCAAGTTCAAGTAATTTAAATTCAAATTCAAACAAATATGTACAAGTTCATAAAGAAGTTAAAATAATACTAAGTAAACAAAGAAATACGCAAATAAGTATAAATTTAAATATGCATTTAGTGTCACATAACCTATACCTATACGGATGAAAATCCAGGGGGTTACAACCTTCCCCCCTTAAAAAGAATCAATCCTCGGATTCTCTTGCTCGACCGGAAACAACTCGGGGTGGAACCTTTTCATCTTTTCCTCCATCTCCCACATCACTTCTTCGGTTTTATAACTTCTCCATAAAACCTTGACAGTGAGATTCGCCGATTTCTTAATTCCTAAAATTTCTGATCCAAAATCTTGATCGGCTTCTGAACGAAGGTAAGGTTTGGCTCAAGCTCAACTTCGGCAACCTCTTCAACTGATAAAACCTCGGATTCATTACAGTAGTACTTGCGAAGCTGTGACACATGGAAGGCATTGTGGATACCTGTCATATTAGGCGACAAATCCAAACGATAGGCCATATCTCAAATCCTCTTCAGAATCTCAAACGGCCCTAAATATCGCGGATTCAATTTTCCTCCTTTACCGATCCTTGTAAACCCTTTCCGTGGAGAAGTCTTCAGAAAGACTCTATCCCCAACTTCGAATTCAAGATCCTTCCTACGACGATCGACATACTTTTTTTGTCGGTCTTGCGCCGCTATCATCCGTTGTCTGATAATTTGGACCTTATCTATCACATCCTGTATAGCCTTGGAAGGCTTTTCTTTCTTCTCTCCTCTTTTCACACCTTCCTGCTTAGTCCAATTTCATTCCTGTAAGTCAAAGAACAACGGAGATCTGCACTTCCGTCCATAGAGAGCTTCATAAGGCGCCATCTTTGTTGACTCTTGATAGCTATTGTGATAGGGAAACTCGATTAATGGCAATTGTTCGTGCCATGAAGTCTGATAATCCAAGGAGCAAGCTCTTAATATATCCTCCAAGTATCAGATTAACCGTTCTGACTGCCCGTCTGCTTAAGGGTGGAAAGTTGTACTGAACTGTAACTTTGATCCCAGAATTTCCTGAAGTTCTTGCCAAAGTCTTGAAGTAAACCTCGGATCCCGATCGGATACTACACTCGCCAGTACCCCGTGAAGTCTGACGATCTCATTACAATATAACTTGGCTAATTTATTGATCTTATTAGACATCCGAATAGCCAAAAAGTGAGCAGACTTAGTCAGACGATCCACAATAACCCAAATTCCATCATACGAACCTTTCACTCTTGGTAGACCTGAAATGAAATCCATCGCAATCTGTTCCCACTTCGATTTTGGAATAGGCAACGGCTGAAGTAGCCCGGATGGCTTCTGAAGTTCTGCCTTTACAATCTGACAGTTCATGCAATGCTTCACAAAGTTGATCACATCCCGTTTCAGTCAATTCCACCAATAATACTGCTTTAAATCCTTATACATCTTATTCCCTCCGGGATGTATAGAATAAGTTGAACGATGAGCCTCTTCAAGAATAAGCAGTTTCAATTCATCCAGTACCACCACTCTAGTCTTAAACCGTAAAAGCCCAGTGTCATCAAACCTAAATAGACACTCTGGATCCGCTCTAGCTTTCTCTGCCAACTTCTGAACCTTGGGATCGGATCTTTGAGCTTCAAACAACCTCTCCTTAAGAACCGGTTGAATGGAAATGTTAAAGACACGAGCCTTTATCTTAACAAGCTCTAACTCATCTTCAAACTCTTTTTCCACCTTCATACTAGACACGTTAGCCTTCCTACTTAGCGCATCTATGACCACGCTGGCTTTGCCAGGATGATACTTGATCGTACAATTGTAATCCTCAAGGAGTTCTAGCCAACGCCTTTACCTCTTGTTTAAATCCTTTTGAGAAAATAAGTATTGGAGGCTCTTATGGTCGGTAAAAATCTCGAATGTGACTCCATAAAGATAGTGTCTCCACTTACTCAAAGCAAAAACTACTGTAGCTAGTTCGAAATCGTGCATGGAATAATTCTGTTCGTGATCTTTCAACTTTCTCGAGGCGTAAGCAATCACCTTCCCGTGTTGCATTAATACATACCCTAAACCTTCCTTCGAGGCATCCGTGTATATTGTATAACCTTCTGTTCCTTCCGGAAGTACTAACACCGGTGCCATCGTCAACTTTTCCTTCAATAACTGAAAACTAGCCTCACATTCTTTATCCCACTCAAATTTAACATCCTTCTTTGTTAATTGATTAATGGGGGCGATTTTTGAGAAGTCCTTTACAAACCTTCGATAATAACCGGCCAAACCCAAGAAACTCCTTACCTCTGATGCGTTCTTCGGACTCTGCCACTGTAAAACTGTTTCAATCTTAGAAGGATCAACTTCAATTCCTTTGCTAGAAATAATATGGCCTAAGAAAGCCACCCGGTCGATCCAGAATTCACATTTACTGAATTTTGCAAACAATTGATGCTCCCTTAAGGTGTCTAAAACCAATTTGAGATGTCGGGCATGGTCTTCCGGAGTCCTTGAAAACACAAGTATATCATCAATGAAGATAACTACGAATTTGTCGAGATAAGGGCGAAAAATCCGATGCATCATGTGCATGAAAGCCGCCGGGGCATTAGTTATCCCAAATGGCATAACTACAAACTCTAGTGCCCGTACCGGGTATTGAATCCCATTTTTGGAATATCCTCTTCCCAGATTTTAAGTTGATAGTACCCTTGTCTCAAGTTTAGTTTCGAATATAACCCCGATCCTTGTAAAATATCAAACAAATCCTCGATGTGGGGTTGTGGGTACTTATTCTTGATAGTCATCTTATTCAGTTCCCGATAGTCTATACACATTCTCAGCGATCCATCCTTCTTTTTAACAAATAAAACCGGAGCGCCCCAAAGTGAGGAACTTGGTCGTATATACCCAACCTTCAATAAATCTCCAAGCTGGATCTTTAGCTCTTTCAATTCTGTCAGTGCCATCCGATAAGGTGTCTTGGAATATGGTTCTGACCCCGGGTAAAGATCTATCATGAATTCAATCTCACGGTCCGGAGGTAGAGTATTTAAACTTTCTGGAAACACATCCGGATAATCCTTTATAACTGCGGTATCCTCAAACTTTATTTGATCCTTCGGCTTGTTGAGGATGTAAACAACAAATCCTTCAACACCTTTTCTTAATAACCGATAAGCCTCTGTAAACGACAAAAGGGAAACTGTCTTCGAACCATTACTCAAAATTGATTCTCCACCCAAAATAATCTTCTTAGCAAAGCAATCAACCAAGGCCCAGTGCCTATACAACCAATCCATGTCGAGAATTACCCCATATCTCTTCAGGGGCAAGTCCGCCGGATACTCTTTTCCTTTCAACCTCACAAATAATTTTGAACTACCCGATCGGTCTCAAGACTACTACCAAGAGGCGAACTCACCAAGAAACAAGTATTCACAGAAAGACCAGGCAAGCACAAAGAATCAACTTTCACACGAAATGAAAGAATGCGTGGCACTCGGATCGAAAAGTGCATGAATGTTCGTGTTATGAATGCATATAGTACCTTTGACCACGGCTGTGGGGTCCACTTCGGCATCCTACTCTTCACCCTCAAGGGCGTATGCTCGTGCTTGTATCAGGGGCCTCGATGCTCCTCCTCGATAGCCCAGAGTCTTGTCAGGGCACGCCTCGGCTCTATGGTCGCCTTCCCACAAATTAAGCACAATCCTAACCTCTTGCGGCAATTATAGTAGTTGTGAGTTGGGCCACCGCAATGTACACATGGTGACTGTGCCAAACGAGCCGGACTCGGAGTCTGTGGTGCCGGAGGTGCTGCCGATGCTTATGGAGTAGGTCCTCGCTGCTTCTTGAAAGGACCCTTAACCGGTGGATCGGCTTGAACCATGGGCCTTTTTTCCGTGCTTGATCCAGATTCTTGCCCTGTGTATGCTCTTGAAATGACCAGATCTTTCTTCTTGAACTCCTCTTCTTGCTCCAAAGCCCTCTAAACTTTGTCGGCGAAGGACACATAGTTGTGCCCCGCCTGACCATGCCTAAGGTTCTGTCTCAATCTCGCTATGAATTTCCTTGCCTTCCTCTTTTCATCGCGGGTAACGTGGGGAGCATACTTCCCAAGTCTATTGAAGATAGGAAGGTATTGCAAAACTGTACGTGCACCTCACTTCAGGTCCATAAATTCTTGTTCTTTACAATCTCTCACAACCTCCGGAACAAAACTTTCCCTGAACTCTCTTGTAAAAACTTCCCAAGTTGCTTCCTCTCCATCAACCTCCAACTTCTCTCTCGTTCTTTCCCATCAATCATAAGCTTCCCCATCAAGTTGAAAAATCACAAATTGCACTTTTTCTTGATCCGTGAACTGTCGGACGCTGAATATCATTTCTATCTGGGCCAACCAACCCTCAGAAATGGCATCATCAATGGAATCGGAGAACCTCGGAGGATTGTAGCTCAGAAAAATCCCATGAGGGTCTCTATGGTTATTTGGAGGATGTGGTTGCTCAGCCGGTTGCTGAGGCGGTAGTGGTGGAGGTGGAGCTACCTGTGCCCTTCTTTGTTCGACATAATTATACACAGCATCCATGAAATGCTCCATATTCATTTGAGGTGTAGCCGGTGTGGTAGGAGTTCGATCATGATGGCGTCGCCGTTTCGGAGATCTCTCTCTAGGGGGCATTCTGTAGATAAAACACTGAAAATGCATGCATTTTAGTCCATGCATGAGAATGTAGGCAATTCAAGCAATTTCAATCATAGAAGCACATCAGTGAAACAAATGCATTACATTGTCAATTAATTCCTAAGTTGTGAGACCTAGACTGATCCACACGACACTAGAGCTGGGTTTTGCAAACCAAGACTCTGATACTACTTAAGGATGTAACACCCGAACGCAATGTGCCACATCCCCCGCACCGAGACCTGACCCGCATATGAAATGGACAATCCATACCTAAATCAAATCACGGTGATTGGGACACACACACACCCGCTATGCTAGGTGGGCTAACCCTTGAACCATATAATAGCCAACGATTACAATAAATCAGAGCAAAGCAATGGAAAGCGGAAGCATTAACATATAACATTTACAATGAGCTATGAGCTCCAAAAATACAAAATTCACATAAGTCATGGCCTTCGCAGCCTCAAGATGTATAAATGCGTTCAATAAATACATAACCAAAATAATATGAGTGTGTGTATACAAAATAACATGCTAGACCCGAATGCAAGACTCCCTAGACTTGTATTCCCGCCTAGCACGAACCAAAACCTGCACAAAAGACTGAAATAATACCGGTTTCAATCCAAAAGGGATTGGTGGGTATAAAATAGGACATAATATATAGATATCGCAGTATTGAAACACGTTCATGCAAGTTATAATCCCATTTGAAGTTTTATAACCATTTCCCAAGTGGGTAAGAAAAGAAAGCATCAACGGGATCATAACAATCATTTTCGATTAATAAATAGGTCATTCATGGCCCAACAAGTGGGCGTGTACAATCTCCAACCTTCTCCTCATGTGTAATCATTAATCATTCATTCATGCGTTATCATGCAATTAATCTTTTGTGCTCATATAATCAAATCCATTACATTCGTTCAGTTACTACTTCTTTCTCCGGGTGATGGACGGGTTTGCAAGACCCGACCATCCATTCATTATGGCTAGTGGGGTACATGAATCCCCAAAAGTCCGGTTAGCCTTTCCTCGTCAAAACTCCTAACGAGGTCGGTTTCGCCTTAATTGGTTGGAACTAGCATGACTAAGTTCCGGGGCCCGTGTACATTCATGCTCATGCCAAAACTTTTGGTAGGATATTCAAGTAAAAAGGGCTTTACGTTTGAAATCATTTACACAAAAATGATTCAATATATTATATATAGGTTTGTGCTCAAAACTTTGCACATAAAGGGATATATCGGGTCATTTTAACTATTAGCAGAAAAACCCACCTTACAAGACAAAAAGGATAGCAAAGGAGCTAAAAGATCGCCCTTGCCTCCGACTGGACCGGTATCTGTGCAAAAGAAGTGAAGTGAAACTCATGAGGACCATATAAGACGTACGGCAACGTCATGCATATGATATGAGATGCATAAGAGATCAATAAATGTTGTGAAGTCACATAAACACACTTTACATTCTTTCTTTGAACATTCATAATCGTTTGAGTTCATATCTTTTAAATTTTCATTCAAATAATTTCATAAATTTCACATAATCATCAAATCATATCATTAAGCATGTACTCAAATTGCAAGGGTCACAAAAGATATAAATTTTAATCAAGTAGAATTAAAATTTCAAGCATTAAAACATATACACACATTATGGAACTTTAAAGACATGTTTGAACATAAATTGGAGAACATTCGATCAAAACTCATGATAATTCATAGCATACAAGTTATCACATATTAAGACATGTTAATGAAGTAAATGCGTCACAGACGAGCCGAAGAAACCATGCAAAACGAGTTGAAAATTCAATTTTTTCATGCATGCTCTGAGATGGTCGCGGCCGCGGCCCATTTCCTTCATAAAATGGTAGCGGCCGCTACCTCTATTTTTCCCCCAATTTTGGCCAATTTTTCAAAGTACGAGAGCAGCTCAAAATGAGGTCGCGGGCGGGACCAGTTATAAATTCAAATTTTACAAAAGGTCGCGGTCGCTACCTAAATTACACTAAATTTGGTCGCGGCCATGACCTTCACGTATCAGCAGCAAAACAGAGCAGAAACAGGGTTGATCTCTTCAAAACCAACACAAAACTCAAAGGCCACGAATCAAGGCAAGTTTAGGCCATAAAAACAACATAAAACCAAACTCTTTTCATGCACAAAACTCATCAACAAGAAATCATGATCAAGAATGCATAAAACCAATTTTCCTCCATTTTCAATCAAATCTTCATTAATGGCACATCAATAAATCCTCAACTACAACAAATAATCATTCCACAGAAGTGATAAGAAGTTCAAATGATCAATTTCCATGCATCAAACTCAAGAATACACCAAGGAATAAGCATGATCACATATTTTGGGCTCAAACCCTCATAATTGTCCATATAACCAAAATCATAGCAAACCTTGATGAAAATATGCATACAATAACGTAAAATAAAGAGGATCCCATTTTTTTAATCCCATTTTTGTATGATTTATCTTCTTAACTTTTCTCTTTTATTTTCCTACTTTATCTCTTCCACATTTTTTTAATTTCTTTTTTTTATCTCATGATTTATCTTCTTAACTTTTTTCTTTTTTTTTTCTCTCATTATGCGTTCTTTTTCTTTTATTTTTTAATTATATTAATTTTTTATCACTTTTCACTTATATTTCAAATTTTCATTATGACATTATCTTATAGAACTTGTTTATATCTTATGTTACTAATTTATATTTTTATCATAAATTAGTGATCATATTAAAAATAACTATAGATCATATATTTAATAAAAAATACTTAATTTAATATACTTATACAATAATTATTTTTTATTTGCACTTACATTGAATGTGCAAAATTACTAGTTATTATTAATAAATACACAAACAATAAAATTTAATACAACACCCAAAATATCTCATTATAACCCTCTCAAAATTTTCCAATAATAATTAAAAAAAGAAACTGAATTATGAATTCCATATCGTTAGGATTCTGAGATGGGATATGGGTTAGGATTCTGAGATGGGATATGGATGAGAACAAAATTGAATCCCATGAATCTCAATCACAAGATTCTCCATAATTTGGAGAGACTATTAATATACGTACTTCTTCGTCTACGAGAGTGAGTGAAACAAAATATGAGACGCTTTAATTGAAACAGCAGAAAACCCTTCCCTTCGGCCTTCATTCCCTTCCTTTCCCTCCATGGCTGACCACGAATCCAAACTCGAGATCTCGACC
>JBBMKE010424953.1:0-10687 GCA_037834125.1 Lippia alba | reverse complement strand
TTTTACTCCACTTCTTTTGCATTTAAGGTGGGTTTCTCTTCTATTTAGATATCTTGACCCGATATATCCTCTTATGTGCAAAAATTTGAGCAAAAATTATATATGTATATATAGAGTCTTTCATCGAGTAAATGGTTTCGAACGTATAGCCCTTTTTGTTGATATCCCACCAAATGTTTTGGCGAGGCATGATTGATTGCATGAGCCCCAGAACTTAGTGTGAGTGGCTATTTGGGAAGGCATAGGCCGACGATGATCCCCTCATACTAGTTCCAACCGAACTACGGCAAAACCGACTTCGCTAGGAGTTTTGATGAAGAAAGGCAAATCGGGCATTAAAGGATCCATGTACCTCTCTAACTACATTGATTGGATGGTGAGGGCTAGCTACCCGAACCATCACCCGGAGGCATAAGAGTAATTGACCGATCGATATTGATAGATCGTATGGTTGGACACAAAAAAACTAATGCATGATAATGATTGAATAACTGATAATTGATTACACAAAGGAGATGGTTAGATGTTATACACAAGCCTACCCACCGGGCTAGAATGACCTATAGATTGATTGAAATTGATTGTTATAATTCCATTTGATGATTCCTTTCTTTACCCACTTGGGAAATGCCTTGAAAACCTCACTCGGGATTATAGCTTACATGTAATTGTTTAAATTCTATCGTATTATATATATCGCCCCATTTTTATACCCACCAGTCTTTTTTAGACTAAACCCACTTGGTTTTCAGTGTTTTGTGCAGGTGTGGAAGTGCTAGGCGGGAATACGAGTCTGTTGAGTCTTGCATTCTAGTATAGCACTCTATTTTAGTTGTACCACACACTCATATTTACATATCGTATTTTGTATTGAACGCCCGTGGCGCTAGTATAGTTTTGAGGCTGTGAAGGTCGTGCCTACTTATATATATGTGAATTGTAAATGTTGGATCTTATTTATGGTATGTACAATGTTTAGCTTCCGCTTTTGTTGCATTGCTCTGTTTTCTCGTAGAGTTTTGGATTGAATAGTTTAAGGGTTAGTCCCGCCTAGCTTAGCAAGTGAGTTGTGTCCCTGTTCGCCTCGATTTGGTTCGTGTATGGATTTTTCATTTCATATGCGGGTCGGATCTTAGTGCAGGGGATATGGCGTCACATGCCAGGCTGCTGATAAACCAGGAAGTAGGACTAGGGTTACCCAACTGGCAAGGCACCAAGAAGGTGAAAAATATGGAGCATCTCACAGATTGGGCCGCCCAATTGCAGCAAAGACTCTTGGAAGTGGAAAGAAAGGTCCACGTGGGGCCACATCGGGTGGTGAGGAGAGGATGCCCGGTTAGCCGAGGAGTGATAGCCGAATACTTACTGCCGGATTGTAAGACGTCAGGACTTCCCGAGTATGATGGGACCACGGATCCCCAACATCACTTTACTCGCTTCGAGAACCTCGTTCTTTTATACCAGTACACAGATGGAATCAAATGCAGGTTATTTTTGACAACGCTCACAAATACCGTACAAGAATGGTCAAGTCAATTACCTCCAGGATCCATACACTCGTTCAATGAGTTCTCGACTTTGTTTCTCTATCAATTTGCTAGCAACAAGCTGCAACAAAGGGGATACATGACCTTATACACTATTGCACAATTAGAAGACGAGCCCTTGAGAAGTTACATAGTGAGGTTTACTAGGGCTAGTCTAGATGTTCCATCAGCCACCCCAGAGGTTCACGTTAGTGCATTTGAGCAAGGATTACGATGAGGAGAGCTTTATAAATCGCTAGCTAGAGACCCCGTTTGGAGTTGGGATGAACTCTTAGCACGCGCCAAGAAGGAGGTGAATGCAGAAGAAGCCAAGATGAGTAAGTGTATAGAGATAAATGAGAGGCGAAGAGAATGGAAAGAAGATAGTCGTATCCCTGGATCGCTCAAACAACCCAGATAACCTGAAGTGCGTGAGAAGCCCTTGATGTTAGGGTCAAGATTAAATCATTACACCACACTACATACTATGCCTTAGCAGACTTTGACGCAGATACAAAACTCAGGTTTAGTTAGTTGGCCTAAGGGGTCTGAGAACGGCCCTCACAAGGTGCATTCGGGGCGGATTTGTCAGTTCCACAATGAATACGGGAATGATACGAATGAATGTCGCCACCTTAGATATGAGATCGAAAGACTAGTACAAGAAGGATATCTTGAAGAACTAATATGCGAGGACCGAGAAAAAGGGTCGAAGATATTTCCAAAGTAAGGAACTGGAATGTTACCACCACCTAGGGCGACTGGAAGAGGCTCCACCTGGAAAAGATGAGCACGAAGGGTAGATGCGTCGCCACCTAGCTAGTAAATCGCTTATTTCATTTCTCTTTTTACCATTATTGTGAATAAATAAAGCATTCGTATGAATAAATAACTGGTCTTATTTGTGTGTTAGAAATAATGATGCTTGATGTGTTGGAATGCATGAAATTGCGAAGTGACATGATATGCGGATATGATAATGTGATTTTGTAAAGCCCGATGATTTTGGCATTGAAAAAATTATTTCGCCATGGGTACCCGTTAAGGGGCAAAAGGAGCGTCCCCATGGGAAGGAGTCAGATTAATACTATTTGATAGCATGATCGCAATAAAATATTATTAAAATGTTACCTCCGGAGGAAACGTATATTTGAAAGGAGTGTGGCGAAGCTCATTGGGAAGAGGTTTGCGCGACCCCTTGGGAAGGTCAGGTTCAAATCCCACCTTGGATTGCAAAAGTTGTTGTTTTGTTCTTGCGGGCAGGCAGGCATGCTTTGGGAATAGTCCTACCAGGTCTGACTCCCTGGTCATCTTGACAAAAACATTTTTCTGTACTCATTATCTCATAAGAAATAGGAAATCCAGTAAATCAAATAAAGGAAGTGACAAGGATGAGAGAAATTGAGCAAAACAGAAGGGTGCATGCAGAATAAATAGGAATGCACTTCAGACGTTCCAAGTCGACTTGCAGCGATAATCAAGGTACTGTCACAGATAGAACTCTCCTTCTAACTATGAGAGTGGGAGAAGTGAATGATACGACATAAAACTAACATTTTATTTATGAAGAGGAAGGAGGAGTGCGTAACGTGGTTAGCAGGAGTGACATGATTACATCCCTACTTTGGGCCTAGCACGATATGAGCCAGGACCATATCCAGCATGAATAAGATAATGATTAGAACTTATCAGCTAAGTTCGGTTATGCAGTGAAGAAGCATAAGGAAGAAGAGAAGTTTCCAGCCGTTAACAAAGATAATCTCAAAATTATTAAGATAATCTTTCTCCATATAAAGATAAGCTTACCTAAAATTAAGGAAAGAAAAAGGATAAAAGGAGGGGGATCTCATGATAATACACAAAGAATTCTCATAGTTGTGCTTTTTGGAGAAATTGTTCTTCTAGACTTTCTCTGTAATTCCTCGTTCATTAATAATAATAATAATAATAATAATAATAATAATAATAATAATAATAATAATCAATTTCTTTCTTTTCATCGTTTGATCTCAAGTTCTCCATCGTCTTAATTTAATTTTATAAATCTAGTGTTGCCATATTTTTTACGCGCATCAATCGTGTTTTCTCTCTGTTATACACATACCTCACTTGAACTCATTGGCCATCAGAAGCATCAAATTTTGCCTGCAAACTTCACTGGTCATGCACCATTTTTGATCGGAGATTTCTCCTTCGGGGGTTGTTAGATTTTGATGTATTGTAACATCCCGAATTTCAGGACAAGGATGAGACAGGTAAGTAAAGGGTTACAAGAAAGCGTTTATAACCTCAATCCAGCATTCATTGCATTTTACGTGAAATACGTACTTTATTTTGCTAATATTCCATTATGAGACTGGTATCATTGCCTAGGTCTTCACATCTTTCTCATGTAACCTTAGAAAGTTAGATTCCACATTTTTGAAATTGTACCTTAGCGTTTATTATCCCGAGATACACTTTGAAAATTGTTGGTCAAAAATTCCCTTTAGGTCCCTAGTACTACTATTCATTCCTAATTGTAGGAATTTACCGGGACCCTTTTACCTATCCAATATTAGGCTCATATGAATCCTTACAAAATTTTATGAATTATGGTATCATTTCCAAACCCTATTTCCCATTAGAACTCCCGTAGTACCCAAAACCGGCCGTGAAACCCTAGTTAATTTTGCCCTAATTTACACATTTTTGAATTTTAACGTTTTCTCTATCCAATCTTATAGCCATAATGATTCTCAAATTTTTCAATGAATTTTAAAACCTTTTCCAAGTCTTAGTTCAAACCCTAGCTTGTTTTATAAATTTTTCCATATTTTTCCTATTTTCTTAAAAGTACTATTTTCGCCTTAAAAACTAACTTTCAAACCGTACGGCGTTTACTATCCAATATTATACTCAAAACGATCCTTAAATTATTTTGTAACTCATGATCACCTTCTCAAAAATTAAATCACATTTTAGCTCCATTTTATATGTTTTCTTCTATTTTTCAAAATTCCAAACACCTACTACTTAAAATGTAGACGTTTAGATGTCGAACGTTTATAATCATCGGAAAGCTCTTTCAATCGTCTACCTTTTACAACATTTCCCATTTCAAACTAAAATCTAGAGATTATATTACAATTTTCTTATTAATTTTGCCCTATTTTCGATTTATTTTAATTTAAGGTAATATTACATAATATATGTATACATAAGCTCCTACATCACCTATACACTTGTCTATACACCTAAGACGCTAGATTACACACCTAGCTACCCTAAACCCTTATTCATCAGCTTAAAACTCTCATAAATTGCAACATAAGCCCCTAAGAGGCAAGTATAAATACCCCTCCAAGCACAACATAAACTTCAACACAAAATCTCTCTCAAACCCTCAAAGTTTCGGCCTCATTGATGGACCTAAAATACGCTTGTATCTCTACCGCCCACGTGGCATGATCGCGGAAGACTCCCATCATGACCCAACGACAGGCTTAATGGAACGTTCGGGTATTCATAGCTCGAGGCTCGTGCCCAGCCTTAACCCCCACACAACTTTCTGTAAAGCTACTTCCCTTTTTTGAGCGTCCCTACGCTCGTATGCTGCATGAGCGTCCCATCGCTCAAGAGAATAATCCCATAACCGCCGCTGACACCACAGCTATGCGTAACTGCCAAAAAGGTGATACTGATGCACACACATCATTGTCAGGCCCTCACGTCCAGCCATGTGTCTAGGCCAACATTCATTTCGGGACCACACGAGTAAAATCCCTAAAGACCCCTTACCCTCAAACTATAAATAGAAGGATCACTGCACTCCTTCCCCAAGCAATCTTCATCTGCTATATTGCATTTCTTAACGCACAAAAAACACACACTAAACTGGAAAACCCCATTGTTGCACACTTCAAGCTTCTTACAGCTTCATCTTCTTTCATAAGATGTTATCCTAGCTGGTAGAATCCATACTCAACGGAAACCCAGTTCCTGAGGCTCAACGCCTATGATGGTCTTCCCTTTCATACAAATAGAAAGTATTTGGTGTTGATTTCCCCCTTTCCAATTACGATACCATCATTTTGGGCGCTGTCTGTGGGAAACAATCTATTACAGCCTTCATCTTTGATAAGCTAGTCGAACAGTAACACCCATGCAAAGATATGCCGTAGGATTTGTGCCGAACCTAATGACGGGGTAATGCCCAGTATGCTGCCGACAGTATAGCCTTACCACATGGGGAACGTCCATCTACCTATGACATTACCACGAGAGATCCAAGGGGTAGAGATGCCCCAACTGACAAACCAACAACTTCTGGCGATCTACGCCAGTGTGAGGCACAGGCCACTCAGAACGAGAAACACAGGAGCTCCTACGTTGGGAGGGTTGCAGGCACATCCACTTGAGGCATCGCAGAATGCCGAAACGCCAGTGCAAAACGAACAGAAGCCTCAACCTTTTCTGCCACCGCCTCCTTCGAGGAATGATGCACCCCCGAGGATTGATCAGCAACTCCCTCCACCTCCTCCGCTAAACAGAGTCAAGCCGCAAAGGGTCAGGCTGGAGAGTGAAGACGAAGAAGTCCAATCCAGGATTTCGATGAGAGAAAATCCGAGGAATTAAGTCAACCCCCAACTCCTCAATGTTCAAAACCAGCTTGAGGACCTCCAACATATGGTGCAGCAGCTCTCTCGAGCACGGTCCCAAGTCTCCCATCAAGGGGGCGAGGGATCCAGGGCCAGAGATGCTCGCGAACCGCGACAGCCGCTCCAGTGCGAGAGAAGGGAACGCCACGAGGGTCTTAGGGAGTACGACAAGAATAGGAGAGAGTACCAACTTCTAGAATATTCACCCCTCATGGACTAGGTCCTCATAACCCTAGCGAGAATGGGCAAGATCCCAACATCCATCAACAGGTACGACATAACCACCGATGAAGCATCTCAATCATTTTACCCACCTATTGCACATCTACGAGCATCCCTTGCATTACTGGGCCAAGATTTTCGTCGCATCCCTCTAGAGAATGGCCCAAGAGTGGTACAATAAGCTCCCACCGTGCTCCATCTGAGGGTGTGGAGACCTAATGGATGCATTCCTTAGCCACTTCAACTCCTTGAAGGCTCCTGCCACCGACGCAACCATACTTTACCATATAGTGCAGGGGCCCAACGAAACTCTCAGATCCTTCATAGGGTGGTTTAACAAGGAGGTCTTACTAGTGGAGCAGCCCTCGATGGTCTTCGTCAGGCACGTGCTCTTCTAGTCCATCAACATGAAGAACTATGTTAGCAAGGAATTCATGGAAGAAGTGGCGAAGAAAAAGCCACAGACCATGCTCGCGCTAAAGGAAATTGTTGATTCCCACTTCACCCTGGAAGACATGTACCAGGCTCGAGAGCAAGCATTGGCAAACCCCTCTCCAATGGTAAGGGCCCTAGAGAGGAGCGAGCTAAGCAAAAACAACCATAGCCGCAATCCATCCCACATCAAGAAGAACACATCACCACCGCGAAGGTCTGAGCGCGAGCGTATCCCGCTCAATAGGCCCATCACCGAAATCTATTCCTTAGTGGATAAAAAGCTCTTCAAGCGACCGCCAAAAATGAGAGAGACCGAGGCTCAGAGACGCTTGGGAAAGTACTGTGCCTTTCACAAGCAGAAAGGCCACAACACCAACGATTGTCGTCAGCTTGAGATTGAGATCCAGCGACTCATCGCTGGGGGCACCTCAAGGAGTTCGTGTGAGCCATCGAGTGATACGATGAGCGTTGCAATGACCGTACTACAATGATAGAAGGAGCCGCTCGCGCTCAAAGAGTCCTCCCCATCATCAACCCAAGAGGAACAACCGAGGAAAGCAGAAGGTAGGAGAGCTTGAGAACCAACCCTACGCGGTCATCAACATGATTGCTGGCGGATCCTTGGGAGGAGATTCCAATGCCTCTCGCCACCGCTTTGTACGGAGCTATGACCAGAAGTCCCAGCGGGTACAGTCTGTGTACTCCGTTGAAGCCAGTCAGCGCTCGACCGAGATTGATATTGTTGGCTTCACTGATAGGGACTTAGAACATATTGTAACACCCCATGGGGCCAGTGAAACCTCTGACTGTCCCATGGTGGTTAGCTTAGACGTGCATAACCATGTTGTAAAAAGAGTCTTGGCTAATAATGGAAGCTCCGTCAATGTTTTGCCTTACTCTACCTTCCAAAAAATGAACCTCACGAACATCCCTCTCGAGCCCCTCAGGGCAACCCTCATTGGCTTTGGGGGCTCTGAGATTGTCCCTCACGGACAAATACGCTTGGCCACCTCTTTTGGTCGCGCCCCATAGCTTAAAACTTTGAATGTTTTGTATACTGTTGTTGAGGTGGACTTACCGTATAACATCATCATCGGGTGACCAGCCCTCATGGACTACATACCATCAGAGGCTCAAGTTCCCTACTCTCGAGGGAATAGGGGAAGTCTTATGCAATGTGACGGAAGCTTGGGAATGCTATATTTTGTCCCTTCGCAGCCAGAAGTCAAAACAGACCATTCAGCAAGGATCCATGAAGAAAACCATAGACTTCCCTAAGCTCGACGAAGATGGTCCTGAACGAAAGAGGGCCAAGCTATACAAGAAAAAGAACAAGAAAAGAGGCTCCAAAGCTTCCGCGAGCGATGCACCTCCAGGAGCCGTTGAACAATCCTCGGACAGTGAAGAGAATCAACCCTCAGAAGAAGCGGACAATCGCCTCACAGGCAAGAAAAGAGCGCTCGAAGTTCCATGCCCTGAAGTGAGAATTGAGCCGACAAAAAAGCACCTCACCATCAAATTAGAGCCAGGTAATCCCAAGAAGACAACACAGATAGGCTCGAACCTCGAGGGACCGGCTCAGGTCATGATGATAGACTTTCTTAGAGAGAACTTAGATGTGTTCACATGGAAAGCCTCTGACCTCACTGGCATTGATCCGAGCATCATAGTCCACAGAATTAATGTGGACCCTGCATTCAAGCCTGTCAAACAGAAGAAGAGGGATGTCCATGGGTTCCGTAAGCAAGTCATTAAGGAGGAAGTCAACAAGCTCCTCGACGCACAGTACATCGAAGAAATCTTATACCCAGAATGGCTTTGCGACGTCGTTCTCGTGCCCAAGAGTGCAAACAAGTGGTGTATGTGCAACGATTTCACATATTTAAACAAGGCTTGCCCCAAAGATCCCTATCCTCTGCCTCGCATAGATCAACTAGTGAATTCAACTATGGGCTGTGAACTTATGAGCATAATGGACGCCTTCCAGGGGTATTATCAGATATTCATGGCTCCTAAGGATCGCCCCAAACCTTCCTTTGTTGTACATGTTGGGGTATATTGCTTCTTGGTCATGCCTTTTGGCCTCAAGAACGCTGGTGCGACGTATCAGCATTTAGTTAACAGGATGTTTGAGCCTGAGATTGGAAAATCCATGAAGGTTTATGTGGACGATATGATAGTAAAAAGCGAGTGCCAAGGATGGCATATGGATCACCTCCGCTGAGCATTTGGAATCCTTAGACAATACGGTATTGAGCTCAACCCCTCGAAATGCATGTTCGGGGTGCAAGGCGGTAAGTTCCTTAGCTATGTAGTCAGCCAACGAGGGATTAAAGGCAATCCAGAGAAGATCAAAGCCATCCTTAACATACCATCCCCTCGAAACGTCAGGGAGGTTCAAGTGTTAGTGGGGAAGATAATCTTCCTCAACAGATTCATCTCCCGGTCTGCCGATAGAAACCTGCCCTTCTTTAAGATTTTACGCAACGCTCGTAATTTCGAGTGGACATTGGAATGCGAGCAAGCCCTTAAGAGCATAAAACAGTACCTTTCGTGTGCTCCACTCTTAACGAAACCAGTAGAAGGAGAGCATTTGTTCATGTATCTCTCCATTTCCTCAGAAGCCACCAGCATAGTGCTCGTCGCAGTACGTGAGCGAAAGCACCTACCAGTATATTATTTGAGCAAAACCTTGCAAGGGGCAGAAAAACACTACGCAGATATTGAGAAGTTCACCTTTGCCCTCATAATGCTTCTCGAATGTTAAGGCCCTATTTCCAGGCGCACTCCATTACAGTGCTCACCGATCAACCCCTCAAGCAAGTCCTGGCCAAGCCTGATGTCTCTGAAAGGCTAATCAAATGGTCCATTGAACTAAGCCAATTCGACATCAGCTTTGAGTCACGCACAACCATCCAAGCCCAAGTTGTAGCAGACCTCTTGGTAGAGCGTTTCAGGTTAAATTCCCCATCACTTGGGGACGAGGGCTTATGGTTGCTGCACGCTGATGGTTTCTCAACCTTACGGGGGGGAGTCGGGGTGACCCTTAGGGACCACTATGGAACAGAGATGGACTTTGCAATCAAGCTTGCCTTCCAAACTACTAACAATGAAGCCGAGTACGAGGCGCTCATCCAAGGGCTCAAAATCGCTCATAGGAGTGGAGCCAACAGAATAACAGCTTATGTGGATTTCCAGTTAATTGCAAGTCAGATTGATGGGACTTATGAAGCTCGAGAAACCACCATAGTGCGTTACTTAGATAAAGCGAGAGAAATCATTGCCGAATTCAAAGAGTTCCATCTACTCCAAGTCCTGCGAGCAAAAAACGAGCGTGCTGATGCTCTCTTAAAGTTCGCGTGTAACACCCCGAGCATAGGGCGCCACATCCCCCGCACTTCAACCCAAACCCGGTCATGAAATAGAAGTCCAAGCCCGAGTCTGGATCAAAGCGAACGGAAGACCAACACACTCACTACGTTAGGCGGGCTAACCCTTGAACCAAATAAAACAAATACTCACAAAATTCCAATTAAAACATAACAAGCGGAAGCAATATCATAAATCATGTACGGTGAGCTACGAACTCCAATATCAATTCATAATCATAATTAACAATTAGACATGGCCTTCGCAGCCTCAAGATACAATAACGATTAAAATGCTATACAATAATGACAATAATAATAAAAGCATGAGTGTGTGTAGACACGACCGACTAGCTAGACCCAAAGGACTCTAGTTTCCCCGCCTAGCACTCCAAACCTGCAAAATACTGAAAACAATTCGGGTTCAGTCTATAGGAGACTGGTGGGTATAAAATGGGGCTTAAATATAATAATATTGCATAATTTAAACACTCAC
>JBBMKE010424923.1:0-10688 GCA_037834125.1 Lippia alba | reverse complement strand
CCGAGGAGGCATGGGCTGGCGGCTATCTCTTGCATAGGTCCCACCATTGAGGTACTATTCTGACATTCACCAGGAGGTTTGGTGAATCGAAGGAGCTCCCGATCATTTGGGATTCATGTACCACCACCCGAAGAAGAAGGATTTGATTGTGCACCGAATGATTAATGAATCAAGTGAAACCTAACTTTTGCATGATCATTAAATTACTTATTTGTACATAAAAGAAGTAAGGTTGGAGATACTCACTCGCCGAGCCACTGATTGTTTATCAAATTAAATTGGTTAAGTTATAATTCCATACATTGCTCGACTTGTTTCTTCTTTGAAAACCTTGTGTGAAATTATAGCTCGCATGAATTTTACCGCTTTCTATATATATTTATGTCATTCACTGAGTCTTGTAGAGACTGACCCCTCCCTTCTTTGCCCCTCAGGTTTTGGCGTAGCTAGACAGGAAACTGCATTTGTTGGGTTGTAGTTTTGGGTCTAGCTAGCTAGCGTTTGGTTTTGTATCACACACTTCATATTGTCTTTTGCTATATGTATATTATTGAGGCCATGTGGTCAAGTATTCTAATCCTATTGTACAGTTTGAACTTATGTTATGCTTTGTGAGTAATGATAAGCTATGACTTGTTTAGTTATTGCATTGTTAGTTCCGTTTATTAATTGGTACAGGGTTAGTCCCGCCTAGCCAGGGTGTGTGTCGTGTCTTTCGTTCGTTAGGATTGAGCTTGTGTGTGGTCTATAATCGTATATGAGTTTGGTCTTAGTGCGGAGGATGTGGGGGCCCACGCTAGGGCGTCACAGGAGGCGGCACGGGAATTCATTAAGAAAGTGGTGAAGTATTGGGGGATATCCAAGAGCATCATAAGTGACCGAGACCCCCGCTTCACGGGTAAGTTGTGGACTGAACTTTTCAAGTTACTCAGTTCGCAACTATGCTTTTCAACAAGTTTTCACCCGCAAGTCGATGGGCAAACGGAGCGGGTTAATGTGCTCTTGGAGGGATACTTGAGGCATTTTGTGAGCGCGAATCAAAAAGATTAGGCCAAGCTCATGGACGTGGCACAATTTTCTTATAACTTGCAAAGAAGCGAAGCCACGGGCATGAGTCCATTCGAGCTAGCAACGGGGCAACAACTGCATACTCCACATACTTTAGCATCAACACTTGATGATGGGAGAAGCCCCGGAGCAACAAAAATGGCTAAGTCGTGGAAGGAACAAGCCGACTTAGCAGGATTGTGTATTGAGAAGGCACGAAGTAAAATTAAAAAGTGGGCCGACGAGAAACAAAGACCGAGCGAGTTCCGAATAGGTGACCAAGTTATGGTGAAACTTATCCCACTACAATTCAAGGCACTAAGGAGCGTGCACAAGGGCTTGGTTAGCAAATACGGGGGTACGTTTCCGATCATTGCTAAGATAGGTAAAGTTTCTTATAAACTTGATCTACCTTCAACCTTAAAGATACATCCGGTCTTCCATGTGAGTATGCTTAAGCCGTATCAAGAAGACAAAGAAGACCCAAGCCGAGGTCAATCCCACCGAGCACCTCCCGTGGTAACCAAATCTTATAACAAGGAGACAATACTTGATCAAATAGAAGGGGCTACCCGAGTCCGAGGCAACGTGGGAACCAAAGGAAGACTTGTGGTAGTTCCAAGACAAAATTCAAGCCTTCGAGAAGACAAGCATCAAGACGTATTTTTCGCACAATTGGGCACACTTAGAGGTTCGGAGTAGTCTAGACCATTCTAGAGTTAAGTTTTGCTAGCATAGTTTGGAATTCTCTAGAATACATTAAAGTATGCTAGCATTTTGTAGGAAACTTACCATAGCACTTAGAACTCTCTAGAACAAGCTAGAAAACACTTGTATATTCCAGAAAACTCTTCATAGCTCTTAGATTAGTCTAGAGATGGTAGAATAGTATAGAATATTCTAGACGACAAATTATAACCGTTGGATCGAAATGATCCTAGCAGTCCGTTCTTTTGGAGAGCCCTATAAATATGGGGACCTCATTCATTTGCAACAAGTTAAGCAACTTGTAAGCATTCTAGCCTTGTAAGCTTTTGAGTTCAAGTGAATAAAGTTCTCTTCTTACACATTTTCTCCTAGCTTTTGTTCTTTCATTCCTTCACACTTTCGTGGAAGTTTAAGGCTACTTAGTCAGTTTTGCGAGAGACGAACGAGGGGCTAAGGACGCACGCGACCTTGCAAGGGACAAGTCCGTGACATCGAGCTCCCCTATTTATAGCTCAAAGGGGCCTAAAATCCATCTCCTAAAGGAGATATGATTTTTCTCTTCTTTAGCTTTTTGTTGCATAGTTTGATCAAAACTCTTTATTTGATCAATTTTAGAGAGTTAAAAATATCTAACTCTTTTAGATATTTAATTTCAATTTATTTATTGATAATAAATAACTTGATATCTAATTAATTAATTCATAATTAATTTATTACACTTATTTTTTCAAAATTAAACTTTAATATTAACTCAATAATTAAATCAAAGTCCATTAAATAATTAACATATATGAGGGTGGGGCCTCCTTAAAAACCCGACGAGTCTAACTTTGACTCGGTTTCAAACAAAAAAAGAAAAAATCCTCAAGAAGATGAATAATAGTTACTATTTTCGAAAGCCACGCAAAATAAAATCTAAAAATAGACTATGTTATAGAGGTAAACATTTTAAAGGTTTTATAGGTAAAGAAAACAAATTTAAATATTAAAAATAACGAACAATAAAGTAGAAGTTAAAAAAATCAAAAAAATAAATTCCAATTCAATTCAGTAACCAATGAGAAAATTTTCTTGATAATAAAAAAATTCAAAAAAAAAACTATTTAGTGAAAATTGTATGGTTAGAAATCAAACGTCACAATCAAATATCTAGTATAGATTCATGGTAAAAGATAAAAGCCTGATAACTACAAGACATGAACCGAAATTATGCAGCCAATAAATAAATAAACTAAAAACAGGAAACAGAATAATAAACAAAACTGAAATTGTGAAGTAGAAACTAATCAATAATATTTTGAGTTTAGATCTTTATATGTGTCACGTGTATTAACATATGACTAAGATGCAAAAAAAAAAAACTTAAAATATAGAAAAAATTTAAAGATTATCTCCTACGAACTGCTTAATGATATTTTTATATACGATTAAGAAAAAAGAATGAAATATAAGAAAAATTTAAAGATTCTCTCCCGCGAGCTGCTTAATAATATTTCTATATACCAATCATTTTCACCATTAATAAATAAGAATGGAAAAGTATGCCCATAATCTCGAAGTTTAATATTGTGTTATTTCATTTATGTATACAAGTTTTTTCAAAACATCAATTAAATCACATTATGAAAAAATAAAAGGCAAAATAGGCATATTAACCTTCACCTGATTTTTTTATTAGACATCGTTAAATAGTATAATTTAACAATTCAAAATTATATTAATTTAATTGAAACGCTCGTTTTTGAGTTTTTAAACGTACAACTACTGTTATGAAATTTTTTATATATTATTGATTCGACTCAATTCGTCGAAAATTCTCACCGCATACATTAAGCGAAAGAACGTATGTAATCTTCTTCTTGTTGGAATGGTGCATTTAATGGGTGATTACTAAATTTGGCAGTAAAATACAATTTAAATCAACTAAACAATTTATAACATGCTACGTCTCGAATGATGAAATATAAAGGCCAAGTATACAGAGGAGCCATGATGTACTATTAATAGATACAATCATACAATGATATAGGAAGTATACGAATATAATTATATGGTTTTTCTGAATTTTTTTTAAAAAAAATATAGAATATGATGTATCCAATATGAAAAATAATATTATTAAAAATGTTAAGAGTACAGAGACTAAAACGTCTGTATCTACTGTCTAGTAAAAGCTGAATTAGTAGGAAAATAAGTAATGATTGCTTAACAAAATGACCATAAAACCACTCAAATGATAATAATGAAGCTGATTCTCAAATTTTTGGCCAATAATTTGAGGGGGCTCCATTTATTGTCTGGAAATAATGCAGCGGACTAGATTTAAAAAGGAAAAAAAAGGAATTAATTAATTTTTGGTACAATTGAATAACAAAAAAGTTTAAGCTATGGCAAAAACTTCTAGTTTTGAAAATAGCAAATATTATATTTAGTTTCTAAAATTTTGAATTTATTTTATTTTAATTCTTCAAGTTTTAAAAGCAACAAGTTGAAATCTCTAAAATTACTAATTTATCTTAAGTTGTGTCTCAATTTTTTTTATTAAAAATATAACCAGAGAAAATTTCTATAATTAAGTTTAAGATAGCGCCAACTTCCCTTTAAAGAACGGCTTTCACTCAAATAGTATTTTAAGAGTTGACTGAGTTGGAGAAAAGCCTATGACAAATTAGACCGAGACTTTTTGAAGAAATAATGAGTTCTATAAAAGAGGTTGTGTTACTTTAAGGAAATAAGAGAAGAATATTCTTAATAATTGTATATTTGGCGCATAATTTTTTTTCTAGTTATTCTTTTATGAGAAAAATTATTAAGAAATTAATTTGTTATATATTAGTTAATATTAAGGACCTATTTATTATTTTTAAAATTTTAAGAATTAAAGTGACATAAATTCAAAATTTTGAAAATTAAACATGACATTTGCTCTTTTAAAAATATTGAAATAGAATTAGAAAAACTTCTAGCTTTTGGTGAGTGTTTAAAAAATGAAAGTTAAAATAAAACTTCTGTTGAATTTTTGGAAAAGATGAATTGCAAACTATTTTTATGTGAATAAAAAAACTCTAATCATTTAGGGGGAAAAAACTTAAAAACTAAAATTGAAACTAAAAGTTGAATATTATAATTTTAAACTCCTTTTCCATCCAAAAATCAACATGATTAGAAGTTTGATTCTCGAAACACTCTCATCATATTAAAACTAAATTAATATTATGTAAGAATTTTTGTAAACTAAATTAATTAATTCAAAATAAAAAAGAATTTGTCTAATTTAACTTGAATATAAATTTAAAAATATGGTAATTAAACACTTATAAATAAATAAAAAACTCCAAATAAATTATTAAAATCCTAAGACAATGATGGTATTCAAGTAGAAGTATGCACTTATTTGAAGAAAATTATCTTACTACCACATGAATAGAATTTAAGGAAAAACATGTCTAATTAAAATAACTAAAGACATCAATTCCAAAATTTTTAAAAAATAACTCGGAGATCAAATAATTATTACATATATTTAAATAGATAAGAACTAACTAATAAATTATTAACTTCAATTAATCCCTTCAAATAACCATGTAAATAATAAATTGAAAGAAAATAAAAAAATATTAAATAAAAATAATAATAAAATATTAAGAACAACGAATATTCGGCCAAAATGATAATAAACAAAAATAATAATAAAATTTATTCAAAACAATAGCCAACAAATTATTAAAGAAACAATAAAAGGGAAAAAAATAGACAAAATGGTAAAATTATAACACTAAAACAAAAATAAAATAGAAACAAATATAACATCAAAAGAAACGTAATAAAGACAGAAAAGAGAGAGAGAATATTAGTACATCTATACTATAAAATTAAAAAAAAAAAGTATGATTCACAAACATAAAAAAAATATGTATAATTACTTTATCACATATGAATACTTGAACAAAGATTTTAAAACATATTTCTCCACAAAAAAGAAGAACCACAAATTAATAATAAATAAATACCACGAATAATATGTATTGCGATGGTGAAAAAAAGTAATACAATTTCCAAAAAATAACTCACTAAAGTTTTAAATTCAAATTCAAATTTATGTTTCTGAATTAGTTTACTTAAATTATTTCATTAATTTTGTATAAACTAATGAAAATCGATATATAAACATTACATGAATAATAACGTTGGCAATGAATTTGAATTTTTGCGAAGGGAATTTATTTTTTAATATTGCTTTTAGTTAATAATTACGTGCACAACTACACATTGCACAATAATACGATCGAATTTATCTATACTCTATACTATAATATATAGGAAGGGTATATTTGATTTTTAATTAAATTATTTATGATTCAATAAAATTTTGTGATTTTTTTATAAGATTTTTAATTAAAACTAAAAATTGTGATTGATTGACCACATAAATAGAATTTAAGGAAAAACATGCCTAATTAAAATAACTAAAGACATCAATTCCAAAATTAAAAAAAAATAACTCGGAGATCAAATAATTATTATATATATTTAAATAGATAAGAACTAACTAATAAATTATTAACTTCAATGAATCCCTTTAAATAACCATGTAAATAATAAATTGAAAGAAAATAAAAAATTATTAAATAATAATAATAATAACAATATATTAAGAACAACAAATATTCGGCCAAAATGATAATAAATAATAAACAAAAATAATAATAAAATTTATTCAAAACAATAGCCAACAAATTATTAAAGAAACAATAAAAGGGAAAAAAATAGACAAAATGGTAAAATTATAACACTAAAACAAAAATAAAATAGAAACAAATATAACATCAAAAGAAACGTAAGAAAGACAGAAAAGAGAGAGAGAGAGAAATATTAGTACATCTATATTATAAAATTAAAAAAAAAAGTATGATTCACAAACATAAAAAAATATGTATAATTACTTTATCACGTATGAATACTTGAATAAAGATTTTAAAATATATTTCTCTAAAAAAAATAAAAAAGAACCACAAACTAGTAATAAATAAATACCACCAATAATATGTATTGCGATGATAAAAAAAAGTACAAATTCACATCTCAATTCCTATAATGTTTAGAATGGAATTGCATTTTAATAAGTTTTTTTATAAACAAAAAAATTACAATAAAAAAAGAGTTAAAAGATAATATACATTTATTGAAAATAATTTGAAATATATATAAATAGTTATTGATTATTCACAATATAAAAGAATTAATAGAAGAGATAATTATATAAAAACAAAAACAGAACTACTCAAACTCAATTAGAGGCGAATCGCAAGCCAAACACTTCAAGCCAATTGTAGAGAAAAAACAAATACAAAACTACTCAAACTCAGTCAGAGGGAATCCCAAACCTTTACGCCAATCTTATGCCCCATCCTATCAAGAAATTCCGCAGTATTAATGAACAAATTGTCAATCTCAACTCATATCCAAGCAACTATATGCCATCAACTCTCTAATTAAACCTCCTGCGGTCGTCTTCATTGTACGTAAATTTTTTTTTGTTAGAGTTCAATTGCACATCAGGTTCCTCTCAACTTAACAAACCTATGCAAGTTTTCTTGATTTTATGCAACGTGATATTTTGGGGCTCTTTGAGCTTTGTCTAGCATGTTAATTCTTTTAATTAGGTTAAAGAATTATAAATAATGAATTGATAGTTGTTAATAGAAAAAAAATCTCCTTGATTGATGTTAAAATTGATCAAATTATTGGGCTACTTATTATTTACTTAACAAAGTATTAAAAAAAAAATTAAATTTCCTTAATTTATGTCCAATTATGATTTAATTGTGCATGTGCACGTCATTGTTATGGTATAGATCTCTATGTTGGTTTTCATTATTTTACGCAAAATTAGTGGACTAATTTAAATTAGCTAATTAAGGAAAAATTTTTGAATCTAAATTCAAAATTTTAGCGTGTTATTTTGGAAAAAAGTGTCATAATTTGTGAATTCAAAATAAATTTACCATAAATTAATACTTTAACTTCCAAAATTAAGGGTTAATTAATTCAAAATTAAGGGATAATAAATAAATTAATAAACGTAATAATCATCGACTAATTAAAATTTTTATTTTTAATTAAAAATTTCAAAAAACCACATAATTCTATTGAGTCAAAATTAACATAATTTGGGTCAACCACAACCTTCCTATATATTATAGTATAGATAGATATAGATATAGATTACAAACACTCTCGTAATCTTTGTCTTTAAATTTGTCTAAATTTTATTACATATTTTTAAAAATATTATTTTATGGAATTATATCCTATTAATATTATCTTTGATACTTCTTAATATTATCTTTGATACTTCTTATGTGAATCTTCTTTTTTTTTTAAATCATAATAATTATATTCATGTCAAATAACGACCTTTTAATTACAATAATAGCATGGAGACAACCTTTTGGGCGTAACTGTAATAATGTCTGGCATAATTTCCGGAAGATTAAAGGCATTTCGATGCTGCTTTTGTCATTCTCACCGTTGTTGCTGTTTTCTTTAAATACGATAAATATGGTACACTACAAAGACATTTTAGGAAGAGTTTACTTCCCTAGTTACTTTTCTGTCAAATGCTTGATTATGAACACTAAGAATGTTGCTATGAACTGATAATTAACTCAAATAAAAAAGAATTTGAGTTTATTAAGTTAGGTCTTTAGTTCGAGTCTTTTAAATGTTAAAAAATTCGTTAGGAGAGATTCACTCTACTCTGAGAAAAATATATATAAAAATGTTAATTTTAATTAACATCTCCTCTTTATTTTGATCGGGAGAGTCTTGGCTACATTCCTAATATTATCTAGTTTTTTACTTTGACTATTAAATTCTTCATTCTCATAAAAATGGACTACAGAACAAAATAAATAAATAAATTCCTCATTGTTAATGGCAAAATTCCACTGCCTTGGTAAACCAACCTAATCTAATTAAACCAACCTAAACCTAATTTATGGAGGATTTTTTTTTAATATTAAAGTAAAGAGTGAATTAGGCTGTCAACCTCCCTTATTACATCAAAGTAAAATCTCAAACCAATAAATTTGGAGTTTTTATAAACGCAAATTCTGAATTTGAATAATATTTAATTAATGTTTATGGTATCAATTTATGATAAACATATACTTCTAAAAAGGATATTTTATCGTGTCCGTCATATCGAACATTTGTGTTAAATACCATCTCTAAACTCATGCAAAATATTTTTAAAAAAATCTATATTATCATATTCACGTAGTAAGAATAAGTTTATATATGTGATTCGTGGAATCACCAAGTGGCAATAGTCAAACGACAACAGCCAAATTTAAGCCCAGGTGAGTGCCTTTGATAATTACCGTGGTAGGTGCATGCGCAATATTACAAACTTTCTAGAAAGCCGAGAATGCAAAGTTTTAAACATTAGGAAACTTTTAAGTTAGTGTTGTATAAATTTAAATCAATGCAAAATAAATATTAAGAAAAAAAAATAAAAAAATAATTTTGTTAAATGACAGATCAACCAGTCATTCAAAGATATAATGTGAAAAGGTTCTTCAACCGCCACGGCACCTATGTTACACGGACACAGATAAGGTAACGACACCATATAAACTAGTAAATGAACCCAAGTAAAGTTACCCAAAAAATCTATGCAGTCTTCACACAGTAAACCAGGGAAAAGAGTACTTGAAATTTCACTCATCGTTTTCATACATGAGTGTTCTCGTACGTTTTGCTTCTCCGACATCTTAGTGAGTTTCCCTCTCATTGCAAAAGCCGGCCCATTGTAGTAAAGTCTCATCTTGTGTGTTGGACGAAGTGACAATAGTCATTAGGACTAGAAAGTTGATGCCATTCTCCTGTTCTTTTTCATCGAGCCTTCGAACATTAGTGCATATTGATGTGCATCCGGTAACTCAATCTGTCTATGTTTGTTGCTTTAAATGAGCAGCTAATTTTGAATGAGCGCCACAATCTTCCGCATTTCCTTCGATCCCTGTACTTTTAATACTGATTGATCTCTCTTGGGATTTCAATGTCGTCATTTTTTGACAAAATTTATGACAACCTGCACGGGGTCATGTAAACCAAAGTGCTAAGAGGCGTGTATCAATTCACCAATAACACCATAGAGCAAATGAAAATTAACCTTGAAAAACTCAAGAGTAATTCTGCAATGTGGCAAGTCCAATAGGGTAAATTGCACTTTAACCACTAAAAAGACTCGTTTTACAATTGACCCTCTACGGAAATATTTGGTAAGAGCTTACCCCAAAAAATCATCATTTCACAACCTATGAACTATTGTTTTGTTGCTAATCAAACTCCAAGAACAAAATATATAAGCACTGTCCCACAAAAGCATTGTTTCGTTGAGCGTCATCTCTGCCTGTTTGAGGCTCGATAAGTCGACACATGAAGGTTAGTTGTGTCAATTTCGTCAAGCACCCCCACAAAAGATTAATGATTTGATAGAATGTAAGAATTACAAACTGAAAACATACATCTTTGCAATTTCAGTCTGACTGTGATATTACTATCTTCTCAAAATATGTGAGGACTTAAAAACCCATTGTTTCTTTGCATATTACCAAAGATTTCGTCAAATCTAAGGATCACAACCTGAAAACATGTTCTCAATTGTCCATAATTGTAACTTTTCTGACTTTCATATAATTATTGGAGTGCCAAAGCAAGTATATCCTTTGTCGCTAAAATTTCCTGGAGATATGGAGAGTCATCCTGAAAGAAAATTTATGAGTAAATTTATGTCAGAGCAAGAGAAAATAGATGTCACAATACCCTCTCATACTTTGTTTCATAGTGACACAGCTCTCAACTGGGATAAACTTTAATTTAGCTTTCCCCTTAAGATATTCGGGGAAGAACTATAAATGATATTA